>JAUCMT010000036.1:12789495-12815585 GCA_032357475.1 Enteromius thamalakanensis
GCCAGAGTTTTGAGAACGCAGCAGACGTGGAGGACTATAATGTGATAAGAGCTCGCTCAAGTACTGAGGAGCTAAGCGGTTCAGGGCTTTATTAGTAATTAACAAGATTTTAAAATCTATACCATGTTTGACAGGGTGCCAGAGCAGTGTTGACAGAACCGGGCTAATATGCAATATTTGAACAGTGTATTAGTGTTTAAGGACATTAAATTGATTATTGTTAGATATTAGAGATTTTAAGTATTGGTATTGGTCAGTATTGGATTTTTAGTTGTACATGCTTATTACTAGATTACTAAATAAAGTCAATCTTCAAAAAGACAAATTTAATAGTAATTCTTAGAAAATCGCAAAATGAATATCCTTTTGTCATTCTGCACAGAATAATGCAATGTGTTAAAGTTGCATTGTTTAAATTTACTTTAGTTTTGACTTAAGTTTAGTGTTTTTAAAACTTTTTATTTGTGCGAAATAAATAATATTAGTAATGTTGGCCACAAAAATGATTATAAGCATTTTAATATTTGCCACAATTATATGAAGGCAGAAGGGAATTGCTTTTTTAATCTTTTTTTAATGTATTTTTTTTTTAAATGGTTACTTTAAGAAGGAAACAGGCCTTAATACTGAAGAGGCCTCAAATGCTGAGGCTTTGTCTTTGAACAAGCCTTTTTCTCCGTGTAGAGCACTTTAACATAACATATCAAACATACTCTGACTTTAACGCAAAGTAAATCACGTTGGTTTCAAAGCACATGGTACAAAACGCTAAATAAAACTAGATTTTCCAGAAGTCTTCACATCAGAAGGCCTTTGCTCAAACACAACACAGACAAGTTTGTGGCAGACTCTAAGGCTATGCACACTCATAAACATCATACGTATCAAGAAAAGAGAGTCACCCTTTATCTACATTATCAAATATGAGATGGTCTTTGCATAAGAAAACTCTGGAAATGCTAATGGAGGAGGACTTGGAAGTGAAACAGAAGCCAGTTGAAAGTGAAATGCTTGTGGCTATTCTGCCTCTTTGATTTAAAAGGTCTGGCTTTGAGTTGCCATGCTGAAAACGCTCAGACTTGAAAGGCTCTATTGACTTTTTAATGATCTTATGTGGCTCTTAATTAATGACGGGCTTGTGGTCTGTCCTCCCCCAACATTGGAGGAGTGGGAACTGACTCTATTAGCAGAGATCAGGGTAATGAATCTGCCACCAGGTGTCACTAAGTCATCTGAAACATTAGCCTCTTCTAAAAGGGACACTGAGGGAGAAAAGTTTTTTTTTTCTTTCTTTGTGTAATTAAATTAAGTAGCATTAAATGTTACAAAACAAACATTTGATTCAGATTCTGTTATATGGGTCAATGATATAATTTTTTTATTTATTAGTTTATTAAACAGTGCATGTAATAACTTCAATACACCTCTTTCATAATGAGCATGTTTAAATTTCTGAATTAAATTAAATTTTTATTCTACCAGTATCAGTTTACCACTTGAATCACACCGTTTGCATTTCTCACACTGAGTAACTCATTCATTGTGAGAGTATAGTTTATACAGAAATTAATAAATGTTTATTTTAAACTGAAAATAATATCATAAATGGGACCCCTGCAGACCCACTGTGACTGTGTGTCCTCGTCATAAACCCTTTTAAAGTTTGTATTTTCCACTTCATGGTAACACCACATGACATTTTTATAAAGTCATTACACTGAAAGTTCAATACCATATGAAACCAACATGAATTGAAAGAGTCTATTTTTAAAAACGTAGAGTAAAAAATTGCCAACCATTGGCGTTTTAGCACGTCTTTTTAATGTAATTTTGTTTCATATAATCTAATTTAAGATACGATAAGGGAACGCAAACTAAACAGAGAGATCGCTCAAGCTCAAGCTAATATGAGGCATGGTGAATAGAAAATACCGGCCTAACATCTAGTTTTGGCTTTACCGAACATACCATCATGTTTTCTGGAACCCACACTGGTAACATCTGCCGGCGAATGGCTTCGAAGTTGTAGAAGACACTCGGCAGATTCCTCGGCATGTGTGAGGTGACAGACCGATCTGTCCTCGGAGGGACCTTTCACTTACTCATTTACCCAGAACACACTTCTGCTCCACGTTTCTGATTCTCCCCTTGGTTGCCATTCGGCCTGCAGTGCCATTTCCAGTAATAGGGCTTCAAGCGTGATCAACTCCAAGCCTCCTCATCGGAGGGGCAAATGGACAAAACTTGTTTTGGCAAAAGGTGTTCATCTCATCTGGGCACATTTCGCCTTGTTTTCCCTCCCTCCGTCTCGCTCCTTTTCCTCCATGACCCGGTGTGCGGCGGTGTTCTGCACTTGGCTAGTCGTGGCAGCTCAGTTGGTACTTGAGCAAGGCAGTATCATCCCACCAGCAGCCCTCCTAACAGCCCCCCAGCTGGGAGAGAGCAGAGCCCTCATAAAAGTAGCAGAAAGATGCATTAAAGGTAGTAAATATACACATCCAGCTCGGTGAGCTGTGAAAGTTGTGAATTGGTTTTTAAAGCTTTGTTAAGACCAGAAAGCACAGATGTTAAAAACAGGTTCAGATGTAGCGACAGATGGTATTTGATTATGAAGCAGACTGTTCGTGTAATGCAAGGATGCTGCTTCAGCCCAACTGCAAGGAGCCTGTCGGCTCCGAGCTGAGGCGGGAAGCCCCAGAGGTTCGCGAAAAGTACGAAAAAGAACCCAGAGGAAGAGAGCCTGATGCTTTTCACAATGTCTGTCCATGTTGTTTGGATTCGGCCATAAGCTCTGGAACCAAACAGATACAGCTGCATCTGAAGTTGCATGTAATGCCAGAAGGAATCATGAGGTCATTGTCTTCTTGATAAAGGGAAGGTCACACACGCCTGTTAGTGCTAGATCTACATAACCAAAACAAAATGCCCCAATCTGACAAAGGTTGGCCAGTGCACCGCTTACATGAGCTTTAGGATGTTTAAACTAGCGAAAAGCGTTTTATTCTTTCCAGTTTTTCATGAAAAAATAACACACGCTTACAACACAGCGATCAAAATTCATTCTACCTCACGGACAGGCCTGCCAGAATATCGAACAAAACCTTTATCCACCCTCCGCCTTAATAACAACCAATTAATAACAGCGATCTTTCCTTTCTCTTTTCTGAGAGAGCATCACGGTAGCGACATTATTCTCGTGTTATCTCTTTAGGGAGGGGAGAGAAGAGGGGATGGTGGTAAAATTTTCAACAATGAATGGGCCAACACAAACACAGCTGTTTTATTGTTGTGCTGTTAAGATGTGCTTTTCAAAGGCGTGATGATGAAATCAAACAGAAGGGGAGCGGTGAGCGGCTCTGCTCGTCATTATGGCGCGGAGGGTGGTGGTGGTGATGGGGGGGTGGGGAGGCTGACCCCACCTCCTGTTCAGTGGAGCCGCTGGAGCGGTCCGGGCCCGCTAAAGTGCCTCTTTGTATCAGACTATAAATTACAGCAGCGGCCGCCCCGCTTCCCTCCACAACGCCGCACGAGCCACAATAGCGTGAGCGCTGCTCTTTTCTCCCCACGCGCACCTTTTTCCGCCCTCTTTCTTTGCAATTAAGATCGAGCATTGATGTGGGTATTTGAAGTATTTTATTATTTTTTTGTCTCCGGTTCAGATTGTTCATATTAATCTAGTTGAAATGACACTATTCTGGTGTTTTGATCAAGACAGCTTCATCAAGAAACGTCTGTTGTGATATTTGATGAAGTCAACCTCCAGTGTGTCTATTAAGCGTGAGTCAGAGACTGCTGAAATACCAGGCCTGATTGGGAAGTTTAGATTTAAATAGGAAAAAAGACCTACTGTATAGACAAATGTTTAGCAGTAATGTTGAATATATGTATAAAAATAGAGAGAAAATAATTTTTGGAGAAAATTAGAAGCAGAAATGTAAACTTATCTTACAATGATCCTTCTGTTGAAACTTAATTAAATTTTGAGATGTAAAGTTGCTCTCTGGATTTTTGCAGTCCTTAAATATTTTTTATACAACAGCAAAGAATTGTAACCCAGATTTTCACTTTTTTTAAAAAGAAGAAAAAAAGAATTTTTGTGGTATTTGACAAAGTTCTGCTAAATTAATGAATAAATATTAGTTAAATCCCAAAGCAGGGCTATAAGATTTTTTACTTTTTCCACGTACATATACTTTTTGCATCCTATCAATTCTTCTGGCAACTCCAAATCTCCTTGTTTTTTTTTCTGATTAACACGCTGATCTAAATGATGACAAATGGCAAAAGGAAACACCTGATCTAGGACTTAGTTTTTATTTTGCACAAGCTTGCATATATACTGCACATACATTCAGTTCCGAGGAGATGGAAGGCACACGAGGCACTTTGACTACTGTATTGTGTAGGTGGTAAAAAGCAAAGGTAAAAGTCTGATTAAGTGATTAGAAATAAAAACTTCAAAACACACAATTTTTTCACCTTCCAAACAAGATAGAAGAAAAATTTTGTTGTACATCTTTTTTTTTCTTTTTCTTTCCTTTTGTTTTTTTTTTTGTTTGTTTTTTTCAAGCGTCTCTTATGACTACAGTGTCTGAAATTACAATGGCTACCTGGACATAAGTGTCTCTTTATGTCTCTACAGAGTTAAGGAGCTTAGGAGGGCATTTATATTGTCTCTGTCTACCAAATAATATTACAATACATCCCCAGATAAAATACCAAAAAATTGTACACCATCACCAAATAAATTATGATAAATTAAACCAATAAATTATGAAATTCTGCATGACAAATTGACAACAAAATCCACAACGCTATCCCGTTAACAATGTATGTGTATCCTTCAAAACGTATCAAAGAAAATTGTAACAGTTTCAGCTGGAATTACCATACTAGAATCAAAGAATTCCTTCATACAAAAAAAGCATAACAGTGCTATTTACATCATATTGCTAAATCATAGAAAGGCAGTGTTTTCTCATTTTCAGTTTGTATTTACATACATGTCGAAGCCAGTGAAATCATGTTTAAAACCCTTCAGGGAGCACACACCTCATAAATACAGCATCAAATCTACAAAGAGTCTTGTACAACACATTGCATTCAGTACAAATAATTGTTCCCCTTCCCAGAAATATAGTCATATACAAAGTTTCTTTCTTCCTTTTCTCTTTGTAACATCTTTCTTTGTAATAAAAAACAGTCCCAAACTTAGTTTGGCAATTGATTTGTACAGATCACTACATGACAGTTTTTTTTCCCCATTGCATGAAAACAAATAAAAAATTCTTATGTCAAATGTAAATGCGCAATAGTGTATCACAAGTGAGATGAAACTTTGAATCAAGGTTATTCAGAGAGTTTTTTTCTTCTTCTATAGAGTGTCCTTAATGGAGTGCGAAATGTACATGGCTACAATTAGGATTTTCGACACAAAGCAACAAATGACCCTGTGTAACCACGCAAACAGATCCATCTCATTTCAATATCAAGTGAATGCAGACTGATCGAGAACACCTTTGACGGGCAAACCTGAAGAGGTGGTGAGATGAAGGGGAGAAAATAGTCGACTGAGAGCCACTCGAAACATTTAAAAACATCATAACACTTCTAAAAGTACAATAGCAAGAAAAAAAAAGAAGAGTTGAGATGTTGAACATAACCTCCCTCTGGTTTGTCTTAAAGATGCAGTACAAATAAAAGTCCAAAAAGAGAAACAATAGATAAAAGAAAATAAACAGAAGTCCTTATGGGAACTAAAACTAACGTACTACCATGCGTGTATATCACACACTCCCTGCAAACACGCACATGCACAGGTAAGAGCGCACACACACACTTATGCACACGTATTGCCTCTGTGCTACGTTAAATGGCTTAAAGTACATCAGATTCACGTGGAACTAAGCGTCACACTTGTTCTTCTTCAAATGGGCTGTAAAAATTCGTTTTCCTGGACTTTGCATGTAGTTCATTACCCGGAACCTATTACTGAGGGTATTTTGTTTCAAAACAAGTAAAATATAACCCTCAGTTTCAATTTGTGCTGTATTTTTTGTTTCATATTTATTGGTCAGGTTGTATCATTTCTGTAATATTTTATGCTATATAAATATTAAAAAAGAGAAATCGTTTGCTGGTGTAATTAACATTAGGCACAGGCAATTGTCAGATTCGTTAAGTGTGTAAAACACACAATGCCTGCTTGTACAGCTGAATATGAACAGCTGAATTCGACTGAGCACCACTTCATGCGTAAATTGACACAACCTTCAGTTTTAGTTGCAAAACATCACCTTTAATTGAATTAATAGTGATAACAGAATTCCTTACGATTTGACAGAATCGTTTATTTCTCATAATGCATGTAAAGAAGAATGTATGTCAGCACAGCCTTGCACGAGACTTGAGAATAGAACGAGGCCAAACATCTCCTAACTTTGTTTTGGGCTTGTTTTTTTCCTTCTCTTTACAATGCATAGTGAATAGCTTGGCGTTTTGTGCGTTGTCCGGGGGCTGTGGATGATGCCAGCCCTGGCGACAGAATGACAGCACCTCATGCTCTTTTGTGCCCATTAATCTAGAAGTCAGCAGGTTTTTTAAGGCATTGTGCTGACAATAATTGCCGGCCTGCGTTTCAATTCATCAGCTGGATTTGCCCAATGCAAACGGCACAGGCTTCCAGAGCAGATCACATGTCCAGCCCTTGCCCTCTACTGCCGACTCTTATTTATGAACTAGGAAGGGATGCACAAAGAGTCTAAAGGCCCTCTTTTCTTTTATGGACACTGTTTTGATAAGAAACTGTGCTTTTTTTTTTTTACACTCTAGGGTAGGCTAATCGTTGTAATTGGTTCTGGATCTCTTAGCAGGTTTGCCTTCTAAAAATTCAATTCAAAGAACTTCATTTGCTTCATAAAAATGTACAATTGAACTCAAACAAACTCTCGCTAACATGAAGATTCACTACTGATAAACTGTACACTGCCATAGCATAATCAGATGATTGTGAATATTAAGCAAATCTGTACATTTCTAACAAATAAACTATATACAATCCAGTACGTAGAAAGAAGAAAAAAAAATAAAAACAGTTTTACTAGCAAATGTTCAAATAATTATTTTCAGCCTGTGTAAACCAGCAAATTTACGGTCCAATTATAGAGGTGTTCCCAGCTAGCAGGTGGGAAAAAAATCAACAACAACCACATTTCTCTTGTCTTGACGCCGTGCGGCACGTGTTTGTGAATTGCCGTGTATGTATGAGAGTGGTCTGTGTGTGTGTGTGTTTATGTTAGCAGTTGTGACAGTGTGCTTTTTATGAGCAAGAATGGTTTCTCAGTGGGAAGGCGTCCATTTTTTTTGTGCCGAACTGGCTTGCCCCAGTATGAAATGGCCATGTTGCTTAGTTACAAGAGAGGCTGCTCCGTGAAGGGAAAAAAAAAAACCTATGAGTAGGCCTCCCTCCCTAGAGCCAGTGCTATCAATGTGGACACAAAACACAAGAACATTGGACCCTAGCCAACATAGAAGAATGGCTAAACCAAAAAACAGTTAATGCTGTTTCTTTCAAGAATAACATCAAATATATATATATATTATATATATGAATTTCCCACATAGAAAATGTATACCCCTCTTTATTATTATTATTTTTTTGTCCAAAGAATAATTTATTTTCTGTAGCATTGCCATGAGAAACAAGAATACCACATGTCAATTTTTTGTCTTTCTTTTCCTTTCTTCCTTTTTTGCAGCAAGCATTAATAACATTAATGGTAATAATTATATTAATCATAAATAATAATTACATCTATACAAGCTACAAATGCAAGTCTTATTCAGCAATAGTAAAACCATCACACATTGCAAACATCCGGGGATAAAACAAAGCCTTCAACAAAAAAAAAGACCAATAAAAGAGAGAAAATCAGGGTGTCAGTTCCATTTGTTAACCATTGTGTGGTAAACATAGTAATGCCCGTTTTAAAGGCAAGGAAAAATTGGGTAAGGATTGAATACAGTCAAAACAATCAAGAACTTTATAGACTTTCCCAAAAAAGAAGCACAAAAAAAATGAACAGCTAAGTCATTCAAAAGTAGCCGGGACTTAAAAATAGGAATGCTACCTCTTACTTTGTAAAGATTCGGGAAAAGAAGGGATGATACTTGGTAAGCAATTCAAATCACTACTCATGCAGAAGCTCCTGCAGACAATTGGGAGATTTGAAAATCTCTGGGACCTCACTGTCCAGCTTGCAGATGACCTTGTATATGGCCTTCTTCCAGGAAGGATCAACATCTTTGCCTGCCACAATGGCATTGAAAAACTCCCGTAACGTGATCTGTGCCACTTCCAGGAATCGCTCCGGAACCTGCTGATACACAAGGAGACAATGACATTAATAAACATATTAGGTTTCAATCCCAAGTCTCTGATTAAGAAAGGAAAAGAAACACAGAAAAAAAGACAAGTACAAAGGAACAAGAAAATAAGATTCTGTACTGAGACACAAGCAGGACACTTGAAGAGCCGAAAGACCCTTCTGGCAGAAAATGCAAAGAATGGCTGCCAAGTCTGAGAGGACGGCCCCAAATATCGTCACTACACTAAATCCTCTTTGTTTCAGTTGCTGAAACACATTTTGGTGGTGCTGACTTAAATACCTATGTGTTTAGTCATTCAAATCTTTTATATCAATTGTCTTTCCTTTTTTTTTTTTTTTAACTGCACCATCAGGGGACGTGAAAGTATTTAATTGCTTTTCAATGGCTACCGTTTTATCGAAACGGGTTAAACCATCACATAACAACACCTTACAGGCAGTGTTTTGAATGTGACAGAATTTGTGAGGTTGTTACCAAGAGGAACTTATTGGGTTAAACATTACCTGAGCTGTTCCTCTTTTAGAGTCTACTTCCTAGAGGGAGTGAAACATAATTTGTTGACTTCCCTTTATTTGACACAAGATTGTTAACGATGTCTCATAAAATGTCTTTTTGTCTCAATATGCTTCCACTTCTAGAAGGGGAAGAAGAAGATTCCGCCACTGACAGCGGCCCATAAAATACTAAATTCTGCTTTGCTTCTTATCAAGTTCCAGTGAAATTAGATTCTGAAGTATAGCTTGGGTACCAAGTTAAACCAGAGTTGTAGCCTCTATCGCAAGGTGGAAGAATTTAAGGAAAGTTAACTGTAAACTCGGTGCTCTTGGACAAGGTCTGGACTTCTAACAGCAGTGTTTTCCTGCAATCAGGTAGCATGTAGGGCGCTTCTGAGGAGTTTGTTCTCTACAACCAGAACACATCCTTTCTGGCGTGAGGTTGTTGTTCGTGAGAGAGGGCCAAGACCGGGGGCGTACTGTAGACTGGCCCTGTGATCTCTTTAGCACCAGTGACAGTCCCTCTCCGCTAACACTATAGAGATGATTAGCCAGGCAGAGAACTAAGTCACCTCCCCTACAGCTAGACAAGACACTTCCCAGACATGGTGCTTACTGCCACACACACTCACAAACACCCACACGCTCGAACACAGATGGAGAAGCAGGCATGCAGGCAAACTGAAACAGACACAAAGGTTGCAAAAACATAGTGCTGTCATAATAAAAGTGGTACTACAGGTCACAGAAAAAGTGCTAGCATTTGAGGGATGCATTAGGAATGGATGTACAGTATGGCTCTCTTCTCTGGAAGTTGAAAGGTGTTTATTTTTTACCAAACAGTGGAAGTCAGTGCAGTCTAATGTTGTTTTGGACCCCATAGACTTTTATTGTATGGACAGTTCACTCTTTGTGTATCCAATTAAGATCCTTTTGAAAGATCCAGAGCAGTTTTTCCTCCAACCATCCCGAATCAATGTATTTGCAACAAAGCTCATGACGCCATCTAATATTCATCCTCCGCTGCAAGGTCAAAGTTGTAGTCCTATAGTTGGTTTTATCAATGCAGCCCTCCCCCATGGATCGGGATCAGCGCTTAGTTTGGCATCAGTACTATCAATCAGACTCTGACTGCTCCTCAAAGGCCCTGCCAGGTGAGCAGTTGTCTGGACAAAGAATCTCATCCATGCGACCCACACCATCCCCAGCTCCCTTTTTTCCATTAAGTGTGTTAAATATACTGTCATCAAAGGCATACCCTTGTCTGAAAGGCCTTGACCGATGTGGAAGATGTTTCACTCTGCCGCCACAATCATAAGTGCTTGACTTTTGGTTGTGATACAGTATTAAATTATAGCATGGCTATAAATACTGAACTTATAATGGCAGTTAAACTAGATGGTATGATTCACCGGAGTGTAGTTGATGGCTTGATTGGGTTTATATGCTGTAACGTGCCCTAGCCTACTTCCCTTTTATGATGTGTTCCGGTGTTAGGGAGTCAATAGCTAAAAGTAGCGACGCTGCTAACTGAATTGAGTAACTTAATTTCATAGCTTTTCTAGTAACAAGCTATTGTTTTCAACAAGTAGCCCTCTCACACCGAGATGTCTGATTTGTTTGGTTCACTTGGATGATTTTAATTAACCTGGTAAAATGATTGTTTGGTTCATTTCAATCACCAAAGAGTTTTCTAAATCAAACTATTTCTCTCAAATAGCTTTAGGAAGACTAATTTTAGTGAATTGGTTCATTCTGGTAAATTATTTTAATGAACTGGTTAAAATTATTAAAAGGATAGTTACCCTACATTCTGTCATTAATTATTCTCACATTGTTTGAAATGCATTAGACCTTCTTCGGAGCACAAATTAAGCCATTTTTGATTAAATATGAGAGCTTTCTGACCCTGCATAAACAGCAATGTAACTGATACATTCAAGGCTTAGACAAGTAGCAAATACATCAGTAAAACTGTCCATGTGACATCAGTGGTTCAACCATAATTTTATGAATTTTAAGTAGCTTACAACAGTCTTAAAGTATCTCCGCAATACTGCTGTGCCTGAACTCTGTCCGTCTCAAACGGGTGACATTTTTGTACAGTGCCGTACAGTAATTTCTCCCCTCCTCCTCTCTTTCTCCTGGGGCAAGATCATAGGAAGGGAGGGGGAAGAGAAGAGAAGAGGAGATAAAAAAATCCTGCCCAAGTGCTTTTGGCCAGAGCTCTGTCTCCTTCTACTTCTCCCTCCCCGAGGGGCACAGCCTTCAGGGGTCATTTGTTTGATTATGCTGACTGTCCCCAGCCTCGGCAGTACACAATAAAGGCCTGACATAGCAGCCTGCTTGCCTTCTGTGTCCTGCAGATACTCATCACGAGTGTCAGGACATACCAAGGTTAGTGGTCACTGGGACGGCGCTCATAGGCGAAGGGCTTGCCAAACGCACTTGGCTGATGAATGAATGTCACATGGAATGGAGGGGGTGAGAAAGAAAAAGAGAAGAGAGGTTGGGGGGGGGATTACAAAGGTTATAGATATCCAACCTCCCCAACACCCCAACTTGCAACATACCCTCTCCCCTTTTTTTTCACGCTTTTATAAGACTTCCACCCCCTCAGACAATGGCCAGCAGCTTTCTGGAAAAACAACAGAATAATTGCACACAGGAAGAAAGAAAAAAGTGATAAAGGTGCCTTTCTCAAATCTGTGTGGTCTCAGAAGGGAGTCTATCTCTTTTGGATGCTACCATAGTCCCTTAAAAGCAAGCCAGTCTGGTTGGCGGCCATCTTGGTAATGCGTTCGGCTAGCTATATGACCGAATCTATTTGTCAAGACTATGTTTTAATAAAATGATTAGATTAAACAATAAAAAAGCTTAAATCTATTTAAAAAGATACAGATTATTTGATGTACGTGCAATTCCTACAGCAGAAAGATAATTACTTTAAAATAATGCAGCAGAATAGGAATGGGAAGTTTTCAACAAGTTGTGGTGTAGCTTGACAAAATGTCTTTCTTGAACAGCATGATGAAGGCTGAATTAGTTCATTATTAGTGAACTAGTTTAAAAAATGATTCATTAATTCTCTTAAGTCATTACGAAGTTCAAGGAACTGTTTCTTAGCAGTCTGATTAATTTAAGCGAGATGGTTCATTTAGATTCACTTTAGTAAACTGATTAAAAAAAATTATAATTGATTGGTTTAATCATCTCTCAGCTACTTTTTATATAACGTTCATGTAGCCCTAAACTTGATTGACTCTTTTAATTGAAATGCATGGCTTCCATTGATCCCCATTTAAAATATTTCATACGCCATTGTATGGAGCAGGTGTGTGCACCTGTTTAGTGCTAATGCAAAGATTTTATAGGTAATGGATAAGTCTTTATCCAATTTGTGAGAGAGATATGTTCACATCAAATCTGATTCCTTTGCGCAGCCACTGACGCTAACCGCTAACGTAGGGTAAAGCCCAGGAGTGCTGCATTGCTAAGAATATTCCTGTGAGGAATTTCTCCAACTCATTTTTTTTTTACCATAAAAGGGCAGTAAAATGCTGACTAGGGAAGAAGACAATGTCAAGGAGAAAAGGGTATTGGTATTTTGGATCCTCTTGACTGCTTGCCTTGGAAAGAGAGAGAGAGAGAGAGAGACAGAGGAAAAGAGAGAGAGAGAGGGAGAGTTATTCTTGTCACAAACCCTTTTGTCTGCATCTGCTGACTGCTTGCCCATAGCCAGCAGCATGCTTTAACTGTTTTGTCACCTCCTCGCCTCACACGGATCAGCTGTTGTTCTTTTGTTACGGCTATTGTGTAGGCTAAGCCTCTAAGGCCGCTCTGCTGTGCGGTAAACACAGCTGAATCGCACGGCAGACAATTCCACATCAATATTTCATATGCCCTCTTTAGGACTCCTGATTCAGTCAAGTTGAGAGGAAAAATACGTCGGGCACAGTTTAAATGGCCCACAGAGCCCTCGGAGAAAATTAATACTAATAAAGAAAACACTACGCGTGTCGTGGCTGCCTTGTTTTGTGCACGCTGTCACCCTGTGTTTCGCTTCTGGGCTGTAGATGATGTGAAAGTGTGAAAAGCGTAAGTGATTACTCAATTACTTCCAGCAGATCCGGCTTCCGATTTTCTTTGCCATGCGTGGTAACACGTCATATTAATAAACTTAAATCAACATTACATTATTGTTATAATGTAAGGAATATTCTGGGTTCACATAGCTGACAGTGTTTCTGGTCAATGCCATAAAAAATAAAGTCAACTTAACGGAGAAATCTGGCTTTCAGAAGTGGAAGCGAACAGGGCGAATGCAAACATGAAAATACTTAATGTTATAATGATAAAGCCACAAAATGTAATCAATATCAGTAAAAAATTTTACTGATACAACTTCATTGTCTTGTCAAAGCAGTGTCCATATACTCTAAAACCCTAAACTGATCATTATACAACTGACAAACACACAAGATTGAGCAAATGTTCTTGTTAAATCAGTAGTTTCATATTTCCCATTCGCTTTTAACTGCCTCGTCATAACCTTATTTTTTCCATTTTTTCTTAAGACAAGGAGAAATAAAATCACAACACAAATTCTGTCAGTTAAGCTCAATTTGTGTTAAAAAATCACTTTTGCGTGATTTTAATTTTTGAGTATCATTACAAATAAGACTAGCTGGCTACTGGTTCCTGCCCTCCAGCTTGATCAGTTTTCTGGCAGCACTGCATCCTCAGCGTTGCTGTTGCCAGGGATGAGAGGACACAGAGACTGTCTTATGAAAAGAGGGATATTATATCACCCCTCCACTGAGAAACACAAGACAAGAGGTGAAGGGGGGGGGGAGACATGTACAGCAGTCATGATCAGCGGCCCTGGTACTTCAACCAGCATTCATTCACCCCACTGCGTATGCACTTGGGCCCTCTACACAAACTGGCCCCGAATCGACTCTGTTTGTTTGGTAAATATTGATTGAGGAGAGACTTACCTCCTGATAACTGCCATACAAATCAAGGACTGCGTGGGGAGGGGGAGGAGGGCTGGGCGAATGCATGTGTGGGAAATGTCAGAGATGAGTACCGCAGATGAAGACACGGTCTGTGAAACTTCTGTATCTCAAAAGGCCACAGCATGGGGAACTGAAAGCCCAGGCCCAGTCTCTGTCCCTGCTAAGAGTTTCTTCTTGGGAAGAAAGTCCTAGTTTCCTCACCAGAGTTAATCATTAAAGGGGAAGAGTCTACTTTCCATTTCATTGCGGCTCCTGTTTGATATTGCCTCTGTTCGAAGCAGTTGTATCTCACTGCTTGTATTTGCTCAGGTCAAGCCGTCCAGTCAAAGGTGATAAATTCACCTGCTGGCCAGTAAGATTTCTCAGAGATTGTTAAAACAAGTCTCACAAGTCTAAAACATTTAGATTCAGTGCTAATAATTGATATCGAAATGAACTCCGTGTCTCATGATGCATCACAATCTAAACAATTTAAATAACAATCATTTATTTTCTAAGGGCAGCCTGTCAATCACATTTCATACTTCTTTATAATCACCATTTCCCTATCTCAACATTTATTCTGAGAAGTGAACACTTCCCTTTCACTGCTGGTAAGAATCTTAAAGAAAAATACAAAAAATAAATATATATATATATATATATATATATATATATATATTTATTTTTTATTATTTTTTAAAGAACTTTTAAAATAAATATAACATCTAAATACCGCAGACTATTTCAGGAGGGTTTTTTTTTTCAGGAGATAATGGATTGACAGAGAGCAAACAAGTCTCAAGGCCAGGGGGCTGAAAGCATAAGAGTCCACCCCACTCGCCTCCCACCCACTCACTCTGTTTCTCTCTATCACTGCTTGTCCGGGAGCTAGACTGAACTTCAAAAGAACAACATCCCGTTGAACGCGAAACGTTACACTGAACGCTGGACATTCGGCTCCAGCTAATCAATAGCACATAGAAAGCAAAACCTTGCAGTTTGATAAACTCTTGGCTGGAGTGTCAATCAGGCAAACAGATTGCATGTTTCCCTCTCTGATAAAGATTCTTTCAAAACCCACTGTGATGCAACTGAGCTCCACAAACTGTCCCGGCAACCTTGAAGCAGGCCTAGGTTCTCACTGCAAATGCTGGACAAACATTCGCATGCTGCTGCTGATTCTGCATTGGCCTTGATGAAAACTATTTTTCATACTTAAGAAAACTTTGAGCAAGCACCATATGCCCATTTCTCAAGGCACGCTGGCACATATATAGTGAGTGTGTGCGTGAGTGGATATATTTGCGCTCACCTTTAAATAAGGTCATTCCTTGGTTCGGGTTTTTTTTTTGTTCACAGTAGATGAAACGAGCTTAAAAAAAAAAGGAATTGCTCAGCCAAAAAATAAAACTGCCATTAGTTACCAGCTTTTTTTCTTTTTGAAACACAAAAGGAGAACATTTTAAGAATCAGCTAATTAAATTCATTAATAATAAATTCAATTCAAATCGCACTGGTCTGGATCTTTAAATTACTAAACTAATATTCTGTGAACCATGGGTTATAATTTAGTAAAGTTGTCAGATGCATTTAAAAAAAATTGACATATCGTGCAAAGTTGAATGCATTTTTTTAATATCTTTTTGAATGCATTGCAATTTTATTGAAAAAGAAGGACTAGTACATGCAAAGAGAAGAAAGTAAAAGTAAATGGGAAAAAGAAAGTCATAGAGCTTTGGAACAAGAGTGAGTTATAATGAGTTTTCATTTGAGGATGAACTATTCCTTTATTATGCCAAATCTGATTCGCCATATGAGCACGATGTCCTTTCACCCTTCTATATCATTGCATTTACTAAAGCAAACAATGCCACAATGACATGTGCACTTCAAATTCAGGGGCACTAGGTCTCTGACCCGGAGGAGGGTCTGGGTTCAAACCTGCTTGGGCTAAAGGTTATGAAGTCATTTGTCTCAAATTGCAGTTGAACCCCATGAAAGAAGAGAGTGTTTGAGGGAGGGAAAGAGAGAAAGAGGGACATCTGGAGGAGAAGGAGGGGGAAGAGGGAGGACAGAATGGCCTAAGGACTGGAGCAGGCAGGAGGAGGAGAAAGGCAGCTTGGAGTTGGGTCTTTCTTGTCTGGCTGAAGAAAGGATCTGGCACCGAGACTAATGAAGAGAAGAGGGAGGGAGACAGAGACGGGGCGGTTGGGTGGGAGATGTGCCAGGGTTTGGAGAAAGCCGTGCACGAGTGCTACAGATGTGTTTGAACCCCCTGGAGCAAAATAATGACATAATCACCAGTGGTGTCACTGAGCAGACTGCACACAAGGTGACATGGGAAAACATGGAAGGAGTCTGTCCGGAAAAAAAGGAGGCCTGTCTAGTCCATGGAAGAACTTTCCATCAAAAGCTATTTGTAGGGAGCCATAAAGACTGGCACTGGCACCGGCAGGTGTTTCTCAGTTTGTGCCACTTCAGGAACTTATCTGTAGGAGAAAGGAGTTTCCACGGAGCTTGCAGACCCTTTAGAAGCTACTTAACACCCTGTTTATGTTCTGTCACAGGTCCCTTCATGACAACAGAATTCCAGCCCATGGCAGGCAGCACTTAACGCTGAGAGGCAATTAAAGGAAGTGGACATTCAGCACCACAATGTCACACTTTAGGGCAGGAAGCATGTGATGCTTGTTGGTGGGACACGGTCAAGTTCATCCTGTGATTTTCATCCGAAAAAACAAACATTATACTGTATTTTAATATACTGCAAAAATCTATCTGTTTTTAAAATAAAAATCTTTACTCTTTTGCCTAAATGAATTAAAACTTTATCTCATAAAAAACTAAAATCATTAAGTTTACAGTAACTATGTACATCAATGTTATAATGGTCATAAACAGATATTCATTGTTAAATTCCCTTTTTTTTTTTTTTTACTAATAAGAGTTCATTTAAATAATAATATCACATTTAACATTTGTATTTATCTTAAAAAATTTACTTGAATTAAATATTCAACTGTGGCAAAATTAAATTACTTTTAGACATCCAATATAATCTAAAACAAATAAAAAAATCTCTAATTTGAGCCAGTAATCAACATGGTACCAATACATTGTATATCTACTTTTTAGCATAAATGCAACAAACGTACTGAGGTAAATAAAACAAGAACAAAAATATAAAAAGTGAATTAAAGACAAAATATCTTTTGAAAAATGTAAAATACATAAAACAAGACAAGTAAAGTAAAGTGGCTTTAAAGTTATTAGAATATGTCTTTACTGGAAAACATGATAAAGATACTAAAATTATTTTTGCTGCATACAAGATGTTCTCGAGCAAGTATATGCAGTTAATAAATTCTTAAGTAGTTAAATGAAACACTCCTATTAGATTTATAGCAAGAGGAGAAGAATTAAACTTGAACAGTATGTACTACATCTATGATTTATTCTGTATGTGCCAGTGTGTGTGTGTGTGTGTGTGTGTGTGTGTGTAGTAGTTTTCTTTGGCTGGTGGTAAAGACTGCAGGGCTTGGTCCCTCTGCGCAACTTAGTGACCATTAATAAGTCATTTTGTCTGGAAAAAAAACATTGCCTGAAAGCATCACACACTCTTATCTAATTTCTGTCTCTGTTTCTCTGAGTAATATACAATATAGAGTGCCTACAGCAGTTTGGCTTTAAGTCCCTCTAAACTGCCGTCACCAGACAGTTAGGCTGAAAAAACTCTTTGTGTTTGGTAAGCGAAGCAGTCTAAAGTAGGTGTGCTTTCGTTGCACCTTTCATTATGAATTATTAAATTACATCTCCTTGTTGATGTTGCCATTTGTGCTAGTAACGAACAAAAGATAAGTCTTTAATGCAGATTTGATGGCAGCGATTACTCCGTCCCTTGCTAAGTACAGTCAGGGCCTCTGGATGTAATGTGCTGTACTGTAGCGTTCTCCAGGTCACCTCCACTAATGATTAACCAACACACTGAGGAAGTTCAGTTCCCACAAGAGCTGCATGAGAAGAAATCACACAGCCCCTGTGAGTGATCTCATCAACAGAGATACGGGAGCGGATATTTCCTTAAATGGCAGGTGAAAGAAAAAAACTATTTTTGTCAAACCCGAATACTCTTAAACTGCCAGTCTAATTTTAAAATATTGCCTAAAGTGCATTCAATAAAGACATAAAGAGTGTGAGGCTTATTCTATCAGTGGCCGCAATGGGAACAGAACCCAAGTGTCTTCCTATAACTAGATTACTGGAGCTCCTCTGACGTGAAGCATGGTAATAACTAAGCTAATATGATGGGAGTTTGTTTTCATAGAGCTCTATTATGTTGGCTGGGGACGTACAGTGTGACGGGGAGCTGTGAAGCGTGGCATTTATAGTCAAGCGGTTGTGGAAAAAAAGAGGAAACGCATTATAGTCTCCTGTCAGTCAGCTTTCCAATGATGAATTGATTCAAAGCTGTGCATAAGAGCTTGTTAGCGGCATACCGCTAAACCAATTGTACTTGATAGTAACGCGTAGAAGTATTTTAATATATTCTATTTGTATTATTAGTAATACATCTTTTAAAATTCTCTTACTTGTAAAACGAGTAGTTTTTATCCTGTAATGGTAAGTGTCAGTCCATCAGACAGTATGATCTAATTAGACAGAGGAAGATGATTGTGACCCAAGAGCCCTTGAAGACAATAGTCTGCATCATCTGACCACAGTGACTCTTGATATCACATGACGGGCTAAGGGTTTACCACAGAACACTTATTGTGAGGGGTGCCATCCCAGCTGCATGTGCGCTTGCCACACAATAGGGCATCAAGTCCGACTTTGTCTTCAGTTTCATTCAAGCAGATATTTTATACACGTTTGCTGCGTATTGGATGCAGGTTAAATATAGCAATAAGAATTTTACTCTTTTGTTGGACGTGGTTTTCTGTTCTTTCAAATTAGCGCATAAATGATAAACTCATATATGTGAAGTATTACTAATTTAATTTGAACCTGTGCATCTGTGAGGTAAATTGTTCTTTTTTTAAGTTCCAGGGATAACCATAAGTAAGCCATTTATAGGTCTAAAATTGTAAACACAGCAGCTCTGTGATGCTTTCAATACATTACTTTGTTTGTTTAAGCATCCTGACCTGCCCGACAACAGCAACATTAGCACAACCAATGGCGGGAGTTGATGAGGACCAATGACAGAAGGAGGAAACCTGTTTGAAAACAGTCCTTTAGTTTGTTGTTGCTAGTGGCCTTTAGAGAAAAAAAAAACATGTAATGCTAAACACTCTTTTCTTCTTGCTTAAAAAATTAAGGAGTTACATCTGTAAGGTTAAGTTAAACCGTGCCTAAAGCGTCCTTGAAACGTCCACCGCTATCTTATAGCACTGTCTGTAGCTTTGAGTGGCGTTATAATGGGAGCGTGAGGTGAGCTGGCAGACCACACTGCGGGTCAGTGTGAGGTCAGAGAGGAAGAAGTGAAACCAGATCCTGATCCTAAGATGTGCTAGTGTAGCGTGGCACAAGCTAGCTGCTCAAAGATAAACAACAGTAAACTAGCCCTCTGTGGGGGAGCTGTGTGTGGACTTGGGAGGCCAGGACCTCCTGGCAGTCACGATGGCAGCTCTCTACGCTCTTATTGATAACCTTCTTTTCTCATGAGGCAGGGGAGATAATACACTCCTGGAACAAGGGTAAAGGGAGATGAATGTTAGACAATAGACGGTTGCAGTAAAGGGACCATCCGCGCAGTCTTTGAACTTTTCCCTGTCTCCAAAGGACAATTAATAATGAAGGCCTTTGGGGTAGGTCACACCAGGCATGGACAAGAGGAGACGAGAGAAGAAACAAAAGGGAAGAGAAACCTGGAGAAGAGGGGGACGTGTTGGATGTTGGATAATTGATCTTTTTCGAGCGGGAGAGTGTTGCTGGTTGGAGCATCTTATATTGCATCATTCACATTACGAGCTTCACTTGTAGATTTTTTAACGTTAATGGTGCAATTTTTTATATATTATTCTACTTAATATAACATTTTAAGTCTTAGAATTTTTGATTTTCTCTAAAAGTGTAAACACTGACTCTGTTTGTTCGCGCAGCCTGACAACAGCAACATCGGATCAACCAATAGAATGTATTGTGGGCGGGGACCATCTGCTTGACCGACCAATGGCAGGCGAGGGGAGAGCTTGTTAATTAAAGCCATTAATTTTGCAGTTCCGTTTGTTGACGCTAGCGGCGCAGAAATTACACACTTCACCTTTAAGTATTCCCTTAACTATAACGGTATCTTTTTAACCTTGAAATTTCAGCACATAAACAAAACTCATATGTGAGTGGGAAACAAACAAAGTCTCGAAGTTTCATTCGCTCGATGTGATAATAGCCACAGACACCTGATAGCCTGAAGATACCAAGTCGAGAACTCTTGAAGTCAAAGGAGGTCTGTGTGAGTGTGCTGTGGGTATAAGGCCACCAACACTTTTTCAAAAAGGCTCAGAGATCACAGGGACCAAAGAAAGAGAGCGAGAGACTAAGCCTTCTCTATGCTCTCCTCAGCCGGTTCATGGGAGGAGGGTACAAGGACTGAAGACAAGGCGGGTCTGGGGCGAGTTGGGAGGGGGGAGGACACTCAGGGGGTTTTGACAGAAGAGCCTTGAACTATTTTGTGGCCGAAAGATGAGACCTTCCCAGAGCTGTCATAAAAATGTCTCCTTATCCCAGTGGAGCCCCTGGACCCCACCCCTCTTAGAAGTCTTCAATGGTGCCTGTGATGTGATACAGTAAGTGTGAAGACGGCTCCTGAGAACCAGATGCCACAATTACGGGGCCAGGAAACGCCACTTTGGCTAACAATGCGTAACTGTGCTGCAAGTTTTAACAGGTGTTCACTTTCTTTATACGATTAAATGCTCTGTAACTTTTCTTTGGATTTTAAAGGATTTGGTTGCCAAATATTTTTCACACTCCTGTTATTCCAACCCCACCATGCTGTTTGTTTTCAGTGAATCACAAAAAAAGAAGTTTTGTAGAATGTTTACACTGCTCTTCTCCACGTAAGATCAGTCCAGCTCCAAAAACACCATAAACGTGGTCCACATGAGCCTCTAATAGTCCATGTCTTCAGTAGCCACACAATAGCATTATGAGGAGTTACATTTTTAAGCACTGACAAGGTTTTTTTTAGACTTTTAAAAATTTGTTTTCCTCGCACAAAGCTATCATAAGACTTTAGAAAACTTTGAATATGTTTTTGTATCCTATGTATGAATTTATTTGCTCTATTTGGGTTCCACTGGAAAAAAAGTAACCGTATACAAGTTTGCAACAACATGGCGAGAGAAAATAGTGACCAAATTTTCATGTTCATTCTAATGTTTTCATTTAGCTACGCAGGATAAACAAATGATGTTCCCAGACAACAGTTAAGCAGGCCTGTTAGGCTTGATCATATCTGCTTTGTACATAGAGAAGCCCCTTCAGCGAAGAGATAACACTTGCCACATAGCTGGCGGCTCTGTTTTGGAGAAAAGACAAGAAAGAGGGTTTCTCTTGTTTTTTTGGGAGCCTTTCAGGGTCCGGACATCATAAGCTGTGTCTATGCAAATGTCCTTGATTGTGTTCATTTGTGCCATTGTCCAGCTAAGACAAACAGAGCAGTAATTAGGAGAGAAACGATGGCGTATCGAGACAGCGCGATGGAGGAGGAGCCGAATGAAGGATAAACAACTTGAAAGAAAACAGCAAGCTTGGTGAGCACAACACACCAAGTGCATTGAAGGCAATTAATGAAGCTCCTTTAATTACGGCCTTTGCTCATTCCACCATGAGGAATGTGACAATTATGTCATTAAAAAGTTTGTAATGGGAAAGTGAGGGGTGAGTACATTCGAAGAGGATGAAAGACACAAGGCAGCGAAAGGAAGTGCAATGAAAGAGAGGGAGAGAGAAATGACAGGGCCCAACTACAAAAAAGAAAGTCTCAAAGGAGAAGGAAGCACATTACTGGTGCGCATTGACAGACTAGATTAACATCAAACGATCAGCACAACAGAGGGTATATTCATTCAGGAGGAGCTAGCAAGGTGGAACTTTGATGATGCTAAATTTGGCAGAAACAGCGACTTGCTGAATCGGCGAGGGTTCCAGTTTCATGCCTCGCAGTCTGACAGGTGGAGAAGAGAAAATTTAGTACAAAAAAGCCTCAGCATGAAGTGTCCCTTTGCACTGCTAAAGGTTGTGTGACCTCTCTCTGCGGCACGGGCTTGCTGTGGGATGCCGCCGCACGCTAGACAAGAAGCCACGTGAGGCGAGTCGGCCCGGTAGGAAAAAAGGAACAGACTAGGGCGCTGAAATTTGCATTAAAGATCGAGTTTTCCTTGCATGGAAAATGAGCATTTGGGAAAGTCTTTCAGGCCGTCCTGCTTGTACACCTGTGCAGCCTTTGTGGCTCTTGATATGCAAAACAATTTCTCCCTCGGTTCGACTTCTCTACCAACAACAGTCTTATTCATGGTGCCCTGCACTTTCTTCCACAGCCATGCAAATCTTGCATTTATATATGAAAATAGGGATCGTGTCCCTAAATATCTTCCTGGTCGTGAAAGGTGTGGCGCGCGCGTTCTCTCTACCTGCAATCACAATAAACCTTGGCTTTGACCTGATCTAAATGAAAGCGAGGGGAGGGGGATGGGGGGCAGATTTTTGCTAATAGTCAGCTAAATGATGATGATGTTGTAAGGATAGTGTTTGAATGACCAGAGTCCCAGTGGGCAGATATTGATAGTGAGCTGAGTGGTAAATGTGAGCTCTGCAAATTGTATTTGACAAGGACACTTGGGCCTGAAGCATTGCTCCCTGTTTGCCTCATCAAACAGACAGATGCATGACTGTGATTCGGCCAAAAAAAAAGTGGGAAAAAAATTCTTGTTCACTTTATCCCAGGAGTACGGCGAGCGGGGGGAGCACGGGGAGGAAAGAGGGTGGGGCTTATGGGGTGAACAGCTTGCCATTCATTGTCTAATCATATAAAGAGATCATTTAGCTGTTTTAATTTTAAAGCGTTAACGAAAGGATTCAAAGCAATACCTTATGCATTGCTGTGTGAATCTCACCTTCTAATACTGTGTTGCCTGAAAAGGTGAATGCAGTAGTGTGAAACACAGAACGGACGAGGGCTCACCTCAAAATCGTTGGCCTTGTTGTAGTGCATGTTAAGAGCGCGGAAAAGCTCGCAGTCCCGGCTCACGCTCAGCTCATCTGTTCCTGTCACGCCGTCGTTGATGGCCTGCCGAGCGAATTTCTCCATCTGGATGTAGTAGAACTCACGGAAGTTGCTGAACCACTTGATCAGCTGAGATGTGATGCAGCGGTTGAACTTCAGGAGAAAGAGAGAGAGCAGGAGGAAAAAAGAGAAACACTTGTTGTCATTTTTGCTCAATGCATTTGGCATTTATACAGTGCCTTTGTGTTCATCAGTAGATATAAGTATTTTTTTATTTATTAATAATAAAAAAAGGATTTTTGTTGAAATTATGCATTTTCCTGACACTGATATGCATCCTATTTAAATGAGAAATATCACATCTTCAGGAAAATACATTTAAGGGTCCCACTGGTTTACCTGATTTAATGTTAGTCTCACTTGTTTTACTGGTTTTCATAAAAAGCACATCACAAGTTTTATGTCGAGGATAAAAAAATCTAATCATATATAATATTTAAAAAAAAAATCTTCAGGAAAAATTTATACCAAAAGGTTCTGAATATTTAAATCTAGAAAGCTAGTAAAATCAGCTGTGACTAACCTCTAATCTGGTTAGCCAGTGAGACCCTTAAATGTCAGGACAACAGATAAGACATTTGTTTCTACAAACGTGTTTACTTCACATTGTCCTTGAGGATGATGGGTAAGCAAACAAACCCCGTAGCCGAGACAGATTGGTCAGGGGGTGTTTTTTTCTCCCTCCAACAAGGCTTACACAGTTGGTGCGGATATTTGCTGTTGTGCGCAAATTCAAACAGTTCAGGGTTGAGTAGATGAAATTATAATTGTGTCAATAGCCCGTAATGCAGTAACGGCAAATTTACATATCAAGTAGCCGAGTTAATTCCGACACGTTTTTCTTTTTTCTCCCAACGTTAATAATCGATTGAAGTAAGCGAAGTTATTGTAGTAAACCTTGCAACAAGTATGGCTCTAGTTGAATAGTTCAGCTCGGCAGCTCAAAGCTGGCCTTCGTACGCTGTTGTGGGAGCGCCTGATCCCGGACCAGTAAATACACAGTACTCCGTTTGCCCTGTGTACTTGCCCCATGACCTCAGCAAATGACCTGTGCAACAGCCTTTGGTTCTTTCTGTGTGTGCGCAGCTACGTGTGTATGTTCATGTGTGTGCGTGAAAGCTACGGCTGCCAAGAGTGTGAATGTACAGGACAGCTGAGTTGAATGTAGCCAAGTTAAAAGCTATAAATCCAGCGGGCTTTCTGTTGGCTGCTCTGACATGCAGCCTCCTGCCTTTTGTCATTACGGGTGTTCATCAAGCCTTCATTGCCTTTGCCTCCCCTTCCATATCCTCAAAGAGCATTAATCAAAAATCAACAGCGAGCACTTATCTATCTGTGGCCATGAGAACATACAGGCCTCTGTTTAGATGACAGCTGAGGAGAGAGAGAGCGAGCACGAGGAGAAAAAAAAGAGGAAGGACGATGAACAAAGAGGGGGGGTGGTGTTGTCAGAGGGTAGATGTAATTACCGTGTAGAAACTTGTCTCAGTGCTTGCAAATTTAAGATAATGACGCGAACGAGAAATCATAGCGGGGAATCCGAGTCGAAGAAAGAGTCAGAAGCCACGACGGGCTGATAGGTTTCCCCAAAAGGCCAGCCGAGAGCATAATTACCGCGCCACCGCGAGAGTTCTTCTCCCATAATTCAGCAGAAAATGATTAAGTCGTCATCCCGAGGCATCAGTCTGCAGAAGTTCAAACATGTACTTAACCTATCCAGGAATTATACATTTGGCCTGTGTGTCGCCTCTGCCTTCTTTCAGCCTAACAGCGAGCGAGAACTAGTTGAAAAGGAAGAAAGAAAGAGGTGGAAAAAAAAGAACAACCAAAGAAGCAAGGCTATCTGATCTCTCGCTTACCCCCCGTTTCAATAGACGTTAAACCTATTAGGATCTACTGAACTCAAGGGGCTTCTTTTTTTCCGCTTTATCTGCAGAGCGAAATGCACTGTCCAAATTTCCAGACACTGAGATAAGGACCCCCGGCCCCCTTGACGACTTACTCTAGCCCCCCACCACCCCCTTAATTCTTTTAGAATAAGAAACAAAACATTACAAAATGATAGCAGACTGCTCACTGGGGAATGAAAATTGCTTTGACATGGAGATTAGGCTCTTCTATTGTCATAAGACATTGTCTCATATGAGTGGGGCTTGCAGAAGAGATGGATAAAAGGCGAGAGAGGGGGGAATTTTTTTTCTAGAATGGCTAGTGGATGACATAATGGAGAACGCAGAAAAGTAAGTCCGCATGACATCGTTTGGCAGCGCTGTATAAAGGGAGATTTAAAAAGCATTGTTGCCGAATAGAAATACCAGAGATTCGGGGCACAATGGAGCCGCGTTGCTGGAACGTGACAACTCAGCAATTAAGGATCATGTCATCTGCTTGTCAAACAAAAATAACCAGTCTAGCTCTCTCAGCTCTCAGCCACCCCACGGAACAAAACACTAAATGATATGTCGTAGCACAAAAAACACTTGCGAACACTCATTTGTCTTGGTGGGAGAGAAAGTGAGAGTGGTTCGTTTCGAGTAAAAAGTTTTCTTTTTTTGCATTCTGAGTCCAGCATTCCAGCTTTTAGATTTTATAGAAGTAACTTTATAAAAAGTTTCTAAAGTGTTGAAATGTAATTTCAAGCACCAATGAAAGTCTTTGATCACTTACAACAAATGAATAAATGCATTAATTTCTGTATTTATTTATTCACGACTGCAACATTTTAACATGCATTTTTTTTTGTGAAGCTTCTTTGAAACAATATGTATTATGAAAGTGGCATACATATAAACTTAAATTATTAAATGTATTAGTATAATTATAAACAAATACATTGTTTTGACACTAAAATGAATAAAAATATTTACTTTTTTAAAATGAAAATTAAATAATTTTAATAATATTAGTTAAAAAAAT
>JAUCMT010000036.1:12815690-12842669 GCA_032357475.1 Enteromius thamalakanensis
ATGAACTCACTGACTTTTTTATGAAGGTGTTGCATGTAACTATAATAACTGCACAACATTTATTAGGATTTATTTACTTGTTTTAGTTGCGATCACAATCCACTTGCACATGCTTTGATCAGCAAGAAGAATGAGCAAGATGCACTTGCACAAACACACTCGTTTCATAGAAAAAAAAAAAAAAAAATCTATTATTCTCTGATTTCCAGTGCTGTTCTAAGAACACCAAACTCGATGCTTCCCATGGGACACCTCATCCTGTTATTCTCTACCCCCACAAAAAACCTTATATATCCAATGAGCACGCTCAAAAGATTCATAAAACAAATCAGCCTGATGCCTGTGATGCGTCCGGGCAGCAGTTGACTCAGAGAACAGCGTACGGGAGCGAGAGAGCGTTTCACACACTCTTGCTCACGGGCCTGTGAAAGATTATTCCTCTGGTGACAGAGATCCGCTCTTTCCAAGACACCGGGGGAAGACTTGACCTGTCACTCCGCACGTTTCCTCTGTTAGCCATGGACAATACAGGCTTTCACACACGCCTGGTGGGGACGCTACTTATACGGGGGTCTGTGCATTTTAAGTCCCCCCCCTCACACACAGCATGCACTTAGATTGCGAATCTGGGAAAAGTTGAGCTCTATAGGGGGAAGTAAGCTAAGTGCCCCAGTAGGTTACTTGATATTCAGCTGTTAATGGTACATGGTATGCTGTATGTTTAAAGGCAGCCTGGTGACAAAGCCCGAGCGGCTAAAATAATTTCCCTGACCTACGATTGACCTTACTGGAGCTGTCCTGCTGAAACATATACGCCTCGACCGTTTCGGGGTGACATAACCCCCTGCTCATACTTGCTTTGACTGCTCATAATCAGTGTCACACCATCTTCCTGCTAATACTCCTCTTAACCTATGACCCCCTCTTATTTAGCCCTCAAAGTCTACTGTATCCAGCCCAGTGGACCACCTCTCCATGATGTGAATACGCCATAAGAGATTTATGGTGATTATTTATTGGGAAAAAAAACAGGGGGGCGAGCGACGTGCAAAGGATGAACATGGTTGTTTGGCAGTAAATCACATTAGGATAATGACCCATCACAAGCATAGTGAGTGTGACCAATAATACTCTGTGTGACAAATATAATAACAGATAACAGTTCTAAGGAACAACTGTGAAAAAGAGATATTGAGGAAAGACAAAAGTATTATCCGTTACATAAGAGCTAAAATCAGTGGATTGTCACAGTTTCCTGTAGCTTTCCTGTGAAGGGAGGCTGTATTAATCTCTTTATGACCACTGGCTCGCTATGTGAAGTCATAAGTGGGAAATGTTCTTTCTCGCTACCTGTAAGAAGCAGCTTCCTCTTCCTGACTGAGTTACAATCTATCATCACCATCATGGTTAAAGTCAAATTTTCTCTGACTCACACTTTTAGCATTTGTACATTTACTGTACTGTAACAGCAGACTCTAGAGCACTGACTGTGTGTGGCATAAAAAAAAAATAAAGTAAAAAAATGTGTTTTCTTTTTTTTAATTGACATTTTTATTTATTACAAGTACACATTCACTATTAACGTAAGATGTGTTTTGTTTCTAATTTTTTTTTTTTACATTTACACTACTTTTTAAAAAGAGAGTTAATTTGAAATTTTTGTTTAATTATGCCATTAAATAGTCGCTCTAGTACAAAGGCAGAGTTTTTTTTTATCATCCGATTACAGACAATTTAGGTAAAACAGTTGTCAAATCAACCTATTTCCCACAGTCATTATTTCCCATTTAGATCCCATCATTATGGTGCCTAAACGTCTTTAATCACTAATTCCTGTAACTTCGTGGGCTTATACAGCCTTAATTAGTCAGTAATTTATGCTTAATTCCCTTACATACATACTAGTTGATCCAACAAACACATGCCACCCATTGTTCCCGTCTGCTTAAGCAGCCCTGAAAAACCATCTCTCCCAGGACACTGACCTTGTTTTGCAAAATGTTAATTTAATGTGTACAGAATTTCACCGCCTTGTCTAAAGGGGAATTATAATTGGGCCGACTTTAATTTAAGGCTTTCATTAACTTTCTCTTTTGTGGCTGAAAATTACGGTAAAAAAATTTAAATCAGAGTTAAAAAAGAAAAAGGGTTCAGCATATTATTGTCAAGATATTATATCATTCCCTATCAGAGCATAAGCACTAACAGCGAGCGATGAATGGCAGTACGTTCTCATGAGTATTAAGCTGCTGGCAGATTTAGATGGATGCAACAGAAGCATGTGTGTGAGGATGAGGTGGTCACCCTGGACCCGGCACAGGGGCAGCTGGGAGTGAGAGGACCCTGCTCTCCTCATTTAAATAATGTGGCCTGAATCTGTCACATTATTTCTCCTCCGTATGCTCCCTGTATGATGCATCAACAACAAATTAAGTTGTAAATAAAAGACAATCGCTGCCATTGTTTTGTTTGTGTTGTTGTGCTCCATTTTGTTTGTTGTCTCCCTCCTCCTCCCCGTCCCCTCCCGCTTTCGTTTGTTCGTTTCTGCCGAACCTCTAATTTTCTCAGCTCTTATCACCCTCTGCCTCCCGCTTCCACAGATCAGATGGGGATGGGAACTCTCGGAAATTATCATCCCGACAAGTTAACAGAGACTAGTTGTATGAAGTGGAGCGACCGTAAAAAAAAAAAAAAGGTAAAAACCAAAATCAGTTTTTAAAATGAAAGCGCAAGTGAGGAAAAGGGAAAGTGGGACTATGCCGTGTTGTTCTCCTCTCGGAGATTAAGGCCAGTTATTTTAATTGGGGGGTGGAGGGATGGGGGAGCCGGCCGTCTGTTTAGGACCCATCTGGACTAGTGGGACAGCGCTACTTCACACGACATAGTTAACGGTCAACGGCGAACTCACCTTCACGTCAGAGAAGAACATCTTCAGCATGTTGGAGCTGGGGTAGCGTGTGTAGAAGAACATCAGCTTGGCCTTCTTCAG
The DNA here is from genome assembly GCA_032357475.1 of Enteromius thamalakanensis. Classification (NCBI taxonomy): domain Eukaryota; kingdom Metazoa; phylum Chordata; class Actinopteri; order Cypriniformes; family Cyprinidae; genus Enteromius; species Enteromius thamalakanensis. Next base: position 12,818,680 of record JAUCMT010000036.1, read on the forward strand.
ATGGTTTGGAGAAAGCCCCTCTTGGATTTGAAATTCGCAGGTTAAGGAAATAATTACAACACTACAACACTAATGCACTTCTTTACGATGTTAAAATATTAAGTAATATATAATCATAAAATGAAAAGCCAAGCTTGCATGTATTTATCAAACAGCCAATAATTACAATCACATCTAATTATTCCCGTATTCTGACGACTTCATATTAACACCTACAGAGTCCCAGTCAATGTAGCATTGCAAGTCAATAAACGTCTGCTTATCCCAATAAAAGCGCTATTTATCTGGAGGTGGCACTGCCCTCTAGATTGGTAAACAGAGGGCAGCTGATGGGGGTCCCAGGAGAGACCGTGGCTAACCAGAGCCATCTACCCATTACAATTAGCCCCAACCCCCAACCCTCTACCCTGAGCCTCCTGGCACGGCCCCCGCTCTGCCAGTTAGGCCGGCTTTAGCCACATCTGCGCTCCAGACTGGCCCAGCCATTTCCTCTGCAAATTAACGGCTTTATAATTTATCAAAAATGAAGATGCATGTGGGGCTAAATCAATGGGCCCCCACAAGGTCAATTAAGAGGCTCACCCAGCGCTCGCCTGCCCCCCCCCTTCGCTACAAAGCATGGCACCGTCATGGCAGTTCGCACCGAACACGCTACCTCACTGTGTCTGTTATGTAAAACACTAAGCACTGGAACCGTCGCAAGTTAGAATAACAACAATAAATGCATCTACATGTAAGGAACACTGAAAATGGACTGTCTGTGCAATTTCCAACGGTGAGCCTTTTTAATAACGCTGTGTATGTAGATTGACGTGCTCCTTCTGCCAAGAGAGGAGGAGAACCCTAGGTGACCTCCATTAGGCTGATAGGGAAGACCAAAAGAGCATTACTCTATTTCCTACCATCTGTCATAATGCATACAGCAAATAACAGCAGTGAATGACAGCGAGGCAGGGAGAGAGAGAGAGTTAAGCTGTCTTTTTCACAACAAGTCAGATTTTTCAAGGACCTAAAGGCTCATTTAAAAACCAAGAGAAGGGAAAAGCCCAAGCAGCGGGGCCGCTTCTCAAAAGTTCTTCTTTATGAAATGGAGTGAATAATAGGCCGTGTTGGAGTCTGGAACGAGGCGGCTGATAAACACCTTCATAGTTTTCTTTTTTTATTTTCGAGAGAGATTAATCACATTGAGATGCTCTTTAATCTAATGGGCATTGCACATTGAAAGCAGCGAGGAAGCGTTCGCAGTTGCCACTGCTCAATCTCTACGCAGTATTTACAGAGCGACGATTATATCAGTTCATTTTGCCCTTCCTTTGCTCTGTTAACATTCATAAATCCCAGGTATCTCATTACTCAGTGCCATTAACATTCAAGAAATTTACTTTTAAATAAAACAAACAGTTACAGATCTTGGGAACAATGTGTTGAGGATGACTCGACGGGGCTTGACTCAACTAACGCACATTTCCTACAAGTAGACCTGGCTTCCAAGAAAAATACAGCTGTTTCTAGGATACGTAAATATGCGAAATGACAAAATAGATCGAGTAAACACTGGCCCACTCAGTGTAAGACAAGCCGGCCCATAGTCAACATGAATGAAGGACATAATGCAAACATGAATATGAAGTATTTCAGGGGAGGAGAAAAATGGGGCAGCTGTGGTTTATAGCCAAATGAGATACTACATAAACAACGCCACCATAGATGCACTGCATCATCAGGCTTTTTTAGGTCTGGTTTTGTATTAAGCATGTTGCATGTAAGGGAGACAATAACTAGTGAAACATGATCCAACAGCCAGGTGTAAGGAGAGAAAAGAGGGAAAAAAGACATAGGGATGCTAAATCCATAAATTAATGCTAGACATCTGTTCAGCAATATGAAAGATTAGAGCAACAAATGCACTACAGCAGAGACTTTAGCTCTTGCTTAGGAAGATAGGAAAATAGGAAGCGTTTTCAAATTTGTCGGCTGGGAAAAAATACTTTGATGAATCACTTGACAGTCTTCTGACATAAAAATATATAAATCAGAACGGACTCGAATTGTGTCATTCCACCGGCAAAGTGATTTTGAAATCGAGAAGGTCTTTTATTAAACCACTTTGGCAAGTGAGTTTGAAAAGTGATCTGAGCGATGTCTTCATAGCGCACGTTTTCTTTGCTTCGCTTTAATTGATGAAACCTGAATCTACGTGCAATAGCTGCCTCAGCACTTGAGCTGGAGCTAGCGCAACCGTGAACCTCTGTCCTCGTCTACTATATTAGACATGCAAACTGGCTTCACCTGCCGCCCACCCCCACCCCATTCTTACAACAGCCCTGTGCCAGAGCTGTTCGGTCTCTCTATATGCAAATGATGGGGGAAACTGAACAAGGCTATTTTTCTTGAGATGCAAAGAGAGCACGTGACAAGGAAGATCATGCTGCCCATGGCTGAAGATAATTGGCTGCTTGTTTCTTCTAGAATTTGAATAGAAATTCATATTTGATTAAACACCCTATTTTGCAAATATTGAGAAGTTGTTGTTCAGGTCCCAACTGTGCAGGTGTGCAAGTATACTTACAGAAAAAATTGACGCTGTCTGAGCTGAAGAGTGCTTACTTGGTGAATTATCTTTGCGTCGTTAGGATCAACTGTTTTACTAGTTACTTGTAATAAATAATGCAGTCATTTAATTAATAGATTAACTTATTTAATGTTTAATCTTCTGATTTAAAATTTACTGTTTAATCATTTTTATATTGTAGATTTGGTTTTGTTCGTTTTTACTTGATTCAAAGCTTATCAAAGATCTACTAGCCGTTTGGCGAAAGGTTAAAAAGAGGGAAAGGGATGAAAGAAAAGCAGCTACCTGCAAACACCTGTTCACACCAGAGAAACAGGATAAAAAGGCAAGACCTACTGCCAGGCAACAGCTATCAGTGTACCTTTACCTAAAGCAAGCTGGGGCTGTTAATAAGATATAGGCTTTGTTGTTTTCTTGAGCTCAAATATACTGTAAAATAAAGGGAGAATTAATTTTTAAAATTACGAAGCTCAACAGTAGGGACGTTTTTACCCTTGTTGCCGTTGAAACCAGCTGAGCACAAATCTTCCTAAATGAAGCGCTCCTACACTGACAGAGATCTTTTACCATCCTTCTAACACAACTTTATAGGGCCTCTAAGCAAAGGATCCCACTTGTCCTTTTACTTCCTGGCTTTGAAATATGATTTGCTTTGAGCATTTATGTACAAAGTCTTGCATGCGCTGTGATGAAAGAGAGGGTTTTATTGTGAGTCTCCCTGTGATAGTGTGAGAACAGAGAAGATGGGAGGTATCTTAGCCACGGCGGGGCCTTTCAGCACTTCTCCATATAGCGCACACTTAAAAGCCCCCATCCACTGAGCTCTTTTTAATCTTTGGACTACTAGAGGAACACCGATTGTGAATGTGCCAATTAATGGAGATTCATTGAAATTAAGTTTGCGTCTTTCAAGATCTCTCTGTCATTAATATGGTATTTAAGCTGCACTCTCATCAGAGCTTTCAGATTTTTTTTTATCTAAACAAACAAAAGTGCAATTAAAAATGCATTTTTTTTAAAAAGGATATTGTACTTCCTGAATATGGAGAGATGTCAGACATGTCCTGAAGGTCTCCGCACTCTGACTTGATGAGGGACAAGGACAAGCCTTCATTCCCTGGGTGTGTTGGTGAGATGGAACGATGGTGGCTGAGGTGGTTGGATGACATCTTGGTCCGTAGGCTGGTGGTCTCTCTGGACAGATCCAGAGACTCGGGAGAAGATCTATCCTTTCCTGGGTAAGGCCCTGTTGGGGCACCTAAGGGGCTCTGGAAAGGGTAGCCCATTAGAGGAAGGGGGAAAGGATGGCGGAAAGAGGGAGGACTAAAGCCCATTGTGGTAGATAATGGTGAGGGGTGCAGGGAGGGGTGGTGGTGGTGAGCCCCAGGTGTGGGAAGAGACACAGTCTGATCTGAGGAGTTCTTTCTCACTACCAAAGGCAGGGCCTCTGTTTGGTCATTCGAGGTGGGCACCTGCATGCTAGCAAAAGTGTCCAGGGGATTAGGAATGATGACATCACCGAAACATTGCAAACGCTGGTTGGCAGTATGGAAGTTTGGGTTCTCTCCATTGACTGCGAAACGATCGGGGGGCATCTGCAGGGGTGGGAAAACCTGAGGAACTGGGCGTGGAGGCTTAGCGAAGACCTTCACCACGGTGTCCACTACTTGGGACATTGCTGTATTGAGCTCTTGTTTTAGCGTCTCTGCTAGCTGTTTGCCCTCTGCATGCATGGAGGTTGGTCCCTGGCTCTTTCCTCGTGAGCTATCACGCTTGGGTTTGTCCCCCTCTGTCGCCATGGTCTGCTCCCGAATAAGTGCGCATGCTCGATCCAGGAAGTGCCCTGGATCCACATCAGACATCTCGTTGTCGGAGCGATCTGGGACAGAGTCATGGCGATTGTCCATTCTGTCGGAACGCATGCTGTCTTCAGAGATGTTTCCATCTTCGTCGTTCTCTGAGTCAGTGCTGTCGTAAATCTGATAAAACTTCTCTTGCAGTTGCCGGAGCTGCTTTTGCATGTCCTCCAGCTGCAGTTTCAGTTGCCGGCGCTCTTCGTGCTTCTGCTCTTTGCGCGCAGAGACGAGTTGCTGGAAACTCTGCTGCTGCTGCTGTGGCAGTTTCTGCTTGCGCTTGTTTTCCCGGTAGTTCTCACGAGGACTCGGGGGCTGGGTTGCCCCCTCGCGCTCGTTATCACCTGCACGGAGCGTGACACTGGGAGAATGGCTCATCCCACGGATGATGTTCTCCACCCGGGCTCGTTTGGCCCTGAGATGCTCATCTGTTAGCCTCTCCATTTCAAATTGGGTCATGGAGGGCCTGTTGAATGGTGAAAGGCACTCCTGAGGGCTGCCCCGTGAGGAATTGCTGCAAGCATCCTCCTGCTGGATCTCTGAACCGGTGCTCGAGAGGCCACTTCCCTGGAAATTAGGCTCACTGCCTCCATTTTTGGTCAAATTGTTTTTCAGAAGCTGGGAGATGATGGTTGCCCCTGGAAAGGGCATCATAGCGTCTTCATAAGAGTTCGCCCTCTTCAACAGCTTGCGAAGCACGTTGGACTTCTCGCCGTCTGCGTGTTGCACCACAGAACACTCAACATCCTGCTCGGAACCGTGGGGATTCATGGCACTAAGAAAGGTTGCTTTTCCTCTGGTGAAAACCACAGATGCTTGCCCAATAGTCCTCTTCACTCCTATGTCAACTCTTCTTCTCTTGGTTTGTCTGCTTAAGAGGGATGTGCTGTCATGGTCAGGCATCACTGGAACAGTTATTGTGCCATCTTTGAAAGCCTGTCAGCTGGGCACAGCTCGAGAACCCTGGGAACCTGGCCAAAAAGAAAGGACTGATGAATAATTTTCTTTATATGTCTCCAAGTTTCTTGTGGCCAATGCTAAATGCAATTTGAAATAGACTAATGTTCTAGAGAACAACACAGAATCTATTAAAAATATCCTATTCTACAGTCTATTTTCTACTGAATAAAAATTGTTGGACAAAAAAAGTACATAAAAAGGATCAGTTACAAACTTGACATTTAAATTATTTAAATAATTTATTTAAAAAAAAAATACTGAAATTGCACACAAATCTATGTAGAACTGCACACCAAAACTAATTCTCATGTCAGAATCAGCTAAAAATCCCACTGCTCTGTTTAGCCAGACATGTCCTGCCACTATTGTGCTCACACAGCCAACTTGCAGGCTTTGTTCACTTTGGTAAGTTTTGAGGTACACTTGATATTTGCAAAGACACAGCCTTAATATTATCTTTTGGAGTTTAGCAGGCATATACTGTATGTTCCCTCATTTGATTAAAAAAAATTATAATACAACAAGTAGGCTATAATACACATCATCAATTAAATTCTGGGTTTACAAAAACCACTGGTTTACAGGCGATCAAATAAATTAAAGGCAAACCCCTTTCGTGAATAAAACAGTGTATTAAAAGCTAGTTTTACAAGTTGACGGTGATTTAAGTTTGCCCAACACTGTACATGGCGCTCGAATCAGATGATTATAAGTATGAGTTCTCCGTGCATATTAAAAAGGCAAATATGTGGCTTTGCTCGTTATAAATTTAAGATACTGAATAACGCGACTACTTCCTCAAAACATACAAATAAAATGTTATATGGAAAAGAAAAAGTCCAGTAATTTAATGTGGTAGTGTTTTCATATTGACCAGCACGGTCATCTTTTTTAAATATCTAGAATAAATATCTAATAGCCTATTTTGTGACATGCACCATGTAAGACGTAGCCTAACTTAAAACAACTGTGCTTCAAGACGCACCAATTAACATAGTCATACGTTTACATTTACAAGATCAAACATATCGGAAATACTGCTTATGCTGTCACTAAATATAGACGCCTGAAAAGTCAAGAAAAAAGGCAACAAAATCTGTTTAGACGTCTTTCGCCTCATTGCGTGCTATGCGCACCTCTTCTCTCCAAAAAATTTCAAGTGGTTCAACTTCAATTCTAAAAGTTGTGTTAGAAAATGCGATTCATAGTACACATGTTAACGAACACGTTTCGTTTGCTGTGTTAAATAGCCAAAACATTTAGTCACCAGCAAGTTCTCGGAGATTGCAGTTTTGAACCTTTAAAGACCAAAGAACCCCCCACTCAGTGTCCCAGCCAAACCTAGAGACCCCTAAAAATGCTAGATATGATCAGTAACACCTTTTCTTCCCCTGTAACTTTTTATCCGAGACTTTGACATTTATATATTGTGAAAAATCCTTAGTTAGAAAGTTTATGATTAGATATAAAAGTCATACAATTATGATTTCGATTTTTTTTCTGCTCGGAGCCCTGAAAACCCTGCCCTATAGGAGGAATAGAGAGTAAAACACTACACGTCAAACCTAAAATATTTTCAAAACAACCACGTGCGTGACATTCATTTTGTCACTAACCACCTGAAACGGACTTTATGGCTTTATATTTGCCGGCAATTCTTTTCTAAACATACGATTTTGATGCACCCGTAAACTGAAGCAAAGCTTTGATGTATCTGGTTTTCACGTCAGAAAACGATGATGATGATGATGAAGTAACGCGTCAAGCTGGAGTGGCAGTAAAAGTCAGAGGCTCGGTATAAGCTAACGCTCCTAAAAATAAAGGTTCATCAGTGGTTCTTGGTTTCTGCAAATAGCCATCGTTTTTTCAAGAACCATAATTTTGTAGTTGGCAGTTTGTAAGATCCAAAAAGTTCTTGATATTAAGATCCATCATAGGTTTTTCGCTTCACTGTCCTTGTTTCTCGGCTCTTTAAAGCAGTAGGCTATAAAAGGCTTTCTAAACAACTAATGGATAATAAGCTCTTTGTGAAACTTAAAAGAATCTCCTATGACAACAGTCTGGAAACCCTACTCTATCGAAACCTTTATTTGTACGAGATACCGTAAATTCAGCGAGCGCATCTATGTAAATGACGCGGCAATTTGTTATTGTCATAAAACAACAGACGGCTGACAAAAAGCGAACGGAAGTAATAAAGATACAGAAAATGTAAAAACGGTATTAACACCACAAGGAACGGACTGCCCTATTGCGAAGAATAAGCAGCAAGTTCAGAACTGAACGTAAATGTTTCGCGTCGCCTCTCCAAAGTCGCCAAGCAATAACACAAGAGCGTATTTATACTTACTTTACGGAAAACGCAAGGATACAGTCTCTTTAAAATGACACCGGTTTATGATAAAGTTAACAGCAACCGAAGAGCTTGAAGGATAAAGCGATACAGCGCATCACATGAAAAGTCATCAGTAGTGGAAGAAAACTCAGCGCCAGCGCAAATGACAAGGTTACTTACTCTGAAGATGAGAGCGAATTGAGCTTCTTCGCGATAGTGTAACAGAGAATACAGAGGGTTGTTCGCCCTGTGATGAATATTGTAATTTCTCGGGACACGCGAGAGCGAAGAGAGTGAGATAGAGAAAGAGCTCTTGTGCGCCGCTCCTCTTTCTGCATGAAAACTGTGTGTCTCAGCGCACGCGGCCAGGAGGAGGCTGAGAGCGCGCGCTCGCACCAACAAGATTCACTTTAAGACGCGGCTGAAGGAAGCAGGAAGACGGCGCGTCATAATCATTGTGATGTAACGCTCGCACCTACCAATAAGAGCAGTCCGCTGGATTTAGAGGAATACAAAACAAGTGAAGTTGAAGACTCCGCTCGAGCAAAATCGAATGATACGGGGACCTTTGTGGGATATCTGTAAGGATATGCACTTTTTCAAAAATATGTTCTCTGTGTGGATTTTGTTATTGAAGTTATTCTTTACAATATGTACAAGCGCTGTATGTGCTGACTGAAATGTATACACTTCTTTAGTGTAGATGCATGCTCAGCGTGATGCTTTTAAAATATAAAACGCACCGATGTGTACTTTTAAGTGCACTTGTAATGCAACCTTAATTTTCCCCCAGAATATTAAATACAAGAAATATATTTTTTTAAATAATTATTCGTGTACTATTTTATATTATAATATCATGCACTTAATAAATGCGAATAGTATATATTTCATCACATGTTTAAAAATAAGACTCAACTCACAACATTCATGAAATGTGCTGTGCAGGCCCCGAGAAGTGACCGCAGCCTCGACCTCGTGCGTGCCTGGGTTCGTGAAAATAGTTTTGCTTGCCAAGGTTGTCTTTGAGCTATGGGCTTCTTTCTACTTAAGACCTTGCTCTTACTTTAGATCCCTCCTCCTAGCCTCCACAGTCAACAGATGAAGAATATGCCGAAGCTTTGACATGTTCTTATTGTTATCTGAATACGGTTAAATAGACCTCTTTCTTACTATGATAAAACCGTAAGATTACCCCAAAAACGCATGTAATGTTCTTATTTTAAAATAAGTCATGTATACGTCATGTGTGCCTTTATGGCAAAGGCAAAGCATATAATAACCAGTATTTTACAATCGGTCTATATTTTTTATGAAGATTTGACTGATACAAAAGAGCATGTAATAGAAGAGAACAGTAGTCTAAGTTTGATTTACGCACAGAAAATATACACAGTGTTGCTGTGTGGCACATGTTAACATTACCAATTAACTTGCATTTACAGCTGTCTTGCTCATAGATTTGAATTAACACGCTAAAATAAAGTTCTGCTTTATGGCAGAAAAAAAACAGGATTACATGGACACATTATTTAGAGAGCCATTAGCCAATCAAATGTTGATTTCTCACCATCCTATCAGGTGCTTCAGCATGTAAGCAGATTTCTCAAAGCCTTAACCTACTTTTCTGTAGTCGCTGTTCCTGCTCTTTGTTGAAATTAAAAAGTGTATTCAGAACGCAGAACATTACTGGTTTTCCTCAGTAAATGTAGATGTTTTCCCCCTCTTCTTTTTTTGGGGGGGCTTTAAAGCCACTGCATTGTGTTCTTTGAACGAAATGTGAAGTGACCCTGCACAGTATCGTGAGTAACGATTAAAACATCTTTATGGATGCTAAACAAATTATATTATGCCAGCCTACATGTAAAATAAATCAAGCAGTTCATGTGATACCAGACGTAATTAATTGTGGTATCCTTAAAAAATCCGCTACTGAAAAATCCTTCAAAGCACATTTCAGTGGTCTCATTCATTCCGAAGCATGTTTGGGCTGTCAGAGCAAATGACAGCAGCGCAGCTGTTTGACCTATTAATGAGATTATTTACTGTACGTGTTGATCAAAATTCTTTAGCAAATTTGGGGTAAGAAAAGCCATCTGCTAATGCAATTAAAAACAAAACTTTGTAGTATTCTTTTTGTTATACAAATTATTATTTGCATTATTATTATTTTCGATTATTATTCATATATGCTATCATCTATATTAACGATCTATATTTAATATGTTACATATTTTTAATAACACGCGTCCCTCGAGATTTTTACCTGATGGTGAGTATATTTTTTCACCCCCGACAGTATTCCTTCTTCAGGACGTACAAGCTGGATTATTTGTCTTTATTTTTATTAACAACTTAAAAAAAAAAAAACTTTACTTCAAGTTTAGAATAGCATTCAATCTCACAGCAACAAGCCCTTTTCTTTTCCTTGAACGAGGACAAAAGGAAAGGCGTGTTGTTCACTCAGTTTCCATGTCGCAAGCAAATGTTATTGTGGGTGAATAAACGACTGGGAAGGCAGGATTTTAGCTGCAATGAATTTCTTTTCCAAAACAGGTGTTCCAACTTATTTTGTTAGCATCTTTCCCCAAAGGCACGCTCGGAGTGCGAGCTTAGTGGAAAAATACATGACAACATAAAAGCGATAGTGTTTGGAGAAGGAAAACGCCTCTTAGGTGTAGAGGAAACCTGTTTATTAACACCGCCACCTCTGATCTCTCTGTCACCTTTCTACTGGACACCCAGTCACTAAATGTCTTGGACTCGCTTTTGTTTCGCGAGGGATAAAGTCTAAGCACTTAAATGTCATATCGAATATCATAATAAATGTTAACTGTCTGCGGAAAGTGACTGATTTCATTTTACGCAACATTTTAGTAGCTGTCAATGCCATTGCCAAGTTTAACTATTCTTGCGTTAAACTGTAGAATAAGAATACATTTAGAAATAGAGTGGAAAAAAGAAAAAATCAACGAAACTTTATCTTAACAAATAGATAAGGCTACACCGGTTTCTCAACGCCGTCTATTTGAAAAGACAATGTGCTCACCTGCTCTTCCACAGACCTTTTTTCCCACTCAGCCCCCATATAATACGAGAAAAGAGGTACTTAAAGATACCGACATAAATGACTTAGTTTAATTCAGATGTTTTTGTATTTGGAACTGGACACGAGTTAAATTCCGATAGCATTGCAACTTTATTTGCTTTCTGCTTCTGAGTTTCAGCATCCATTCCCCTGCTTCAACGCTGCGCTGGAGAGCTGAGTGAGACAGCTATTAGTTAGACTTCACTCACAGCCTGCTTCTATCCACCTTGTCAATTATTTAATGGCTTTAAGGATGGTGACATTTTAAAAGAAAAATCCTGTCGGTTATGATCGGATGAATTACGTCTCGCGCAAATTCGAATTGTTTTTTGGCGCCCCTAGCGAATATTTAGTGGCTACGTGAAGTGTTTTGGAACGTTCTAAACAAACACTGAATATCGCGAGAAATGATAACAGTATTCGTGTTTATCGATGTGCGGTCCGATACTGACACTGATTGAACAGCTGTTGCTATGGTTACTAATCGAGCAATGGCGAGTTCCGTTCGCGAGCGTTTAGCGCGAACTTGCAGTTCAGATTGTTGCGGTTTATGGCACAGTGTTTAAAACGCTACTGAAAAATATTAAAAAACACAAAAAATATAATTTGAAATACATTCTGAATATGCTCCCATGATTCTGTTAAGCTAATTCTTTTAGTAATTATCTTAGTAGCCTGAAGTAAAACGGAGTGACTTTAAGGGCTTGTTTGTTTACGCAATTATTGATGTTGTCTAAATAAAGCCAGACATTTGCTTTAGAACCAGAATTTATGATTTTAGCCCCACTAACGTATTTCTATCTGTATGCCCTATTACAATTGTTTAATTGCAGTTTTTAATAAACAGCTCATTAGCCTTCTATTTATTTATTTATTTTTGTGGCAGCATTGCACTTTTGTGGGTAGTTGTTTAAAGGCCATCCGGAAACACAGCTGACACAAAGTGGATTTCTATTCTATTTGATGTGTTTTGTTAAGGATATGTTCGTGCTGTGGTGTTTTTAAGATGCGTCAGTTATTCATAGTAAGCTGGTGCAGTTTGCATAACTGACTGAGAGAGGGTTTGTATAACTTTAATCCATCCCACAGTTAGAGCATACATTTATTCAAAAGACCAAAGTTGATATCCCAAATAAATTAGCAATTCAGATGCAATATCAACAAACAAGGCAAAAAAAAAAAAAGTCAACTGGGCTTCGTATGTCACTTCTGTGGATTACAGATGTCCTGGGGGCTAGTGGTAAAGAGAGGATCAGTGGGATAGACTGCCAACAGATAAACAGTATCTAATGCTGTGTGGACACTGACGTTACCCTTTCATTCTGATCTATGACCTGCTACATGAACCCTAACGCGAGACACCACTGGAAAAACCTCAAATGTACTTTAAAGCTCAAACAAACAAAATCCTTGAGTACTGGCGTAAGTTTATGTACTCTACAGGACATTTTGCAATACTTTTGCCTCAAAGTCTGTCTTCTGATATGACAGCAATATGTGTTTCTTTGTCTCTAGTTGTGAAGCACTGCATAATTGTAATATTAGTCTTGTTCCATAATATTCTATCACGTCTCTGAGCAGAACAGATAATATCCTCCACCTTACTAATCACGGTGAAATTGAAAGGCCATATGAGGCAAAGAGAATAGAAGGGGAGAGATGTAATAAGACTAGATTAGGGGTGGCAGCACACAAGAATAGATATAAAAAGGGGAATATTACTGCACTGTAGATGCTGTTGTGCACAAATTCAGTCAGCTTCCAGGGGCCATCAAGATTCAGGGAGTAGCTATTATTCTACACATTAGCGCAGGCTAGCTAAAAGCTCTTATGCTTGAAGGGGTCTTGGAGGTCTTCAGGAAAAAGGATGTGGCACTAAGAGTGGGCAGTGTTTAAGAGACCCCTGGTACTCCGTGAAAATGGGAGGCTCTCGATGTGACAATGTGACATGCTGGATTCATTTACAAGACTGTCGGAGCAGGGAATCGAATATGGTATATCGGGACGGGGAAACGATGTTACGACATGTAACCATTACCGTCACGCTGAAAAATAAGGAGGGAAAACAAAAGAACAGGCTGATGTCCAGATGTGCGGTAACAGAATATAATGGCCTTACAACACGTAAGGTGTTAAAAGTGTGCTCCTATTAATGTAACTGGAGTGAGTTCAGGACTCTTATGGGACTGATGAACCCCAAGCTGTGTTATCAGATACACCGGCTTAATTCTACACGATTATACCTACTGTTTACTGGTAAACACTAACAATCGATGCTGTTTCGTGCCATGGACAGAGTGAAGCTTTAATGCAAACACACTCTAGGTTGAAAGGTCACTTTCTTCAGCTAAAAAAGTGATAGTAGAATCGAAAGAGAGAGAGAGAGTGAGATCTTTATTAAATATATGGATATGGATAGAAAAAAATGAGAACAGAAATGTTAAATATCTAGCGGAATATAATGTTTAAATCACAGATTGTTTGGGTCAGTAAATACTTAGCATAATAAAAATGACAGATAAATACATTAATTTTTTAGTTTGTCTCAAGGCACACTAAACAATTTAGGAAGACTTTTAAAATTATTCATTTGTGCAACCTCCAAAAACAATCCAATGTTTTAACCGGTTGCTTATTCCATAGTGTCCATATGTATTTATTCATTTCTCTGCTGTGTTTTTCCCCCTTAAATTCACTGCCGAGGTCTTAAACTTAACACGTAATTACACAATCGTGAGCCCTGCCTGTGATAAGCTTTTGAATGAATGAGTAGCCGCTGAGACTAAATTGCTCTCGCTCTCCTGCTCCCTCCTGTCGCGTCTGGCCGTTAGGTCAGGGTTTGAGGCGAGTTGGCAGTGCAGAGAGGACCAGGCCTGGCCCCGTGCCTCAGTGCCTGCGGGACCCTACCCAGACTGCCACGGCCCCTCTGGCCTTCAGAATGAATAGAGGTCTTCAGACACCAGTGCACTGAACTGAGGCAGCCTTTTCAGCAAACAATCCTATCTGCTTCCTCTCCACTCCAGTCCTCCTGCAACTTCACTGAACTCGTCCAGTTTGTCAGGGGGGCTTATTTTTTGTTGTTTTATTTCCATGTTTTCCACTCTGTGAAGAAAAAGGGGGAAAAAAGACCTAGAATGCTGGAAATGGCCCCGAAAAAAAAATACTGAGGGGAGAGGACCTTTTGAAAGGCTTGTTGCATCACGGTGTTAGCCTTGATGAAATTGTCAGCTCATGCATGTGCTTACGGATCTGAATAAAATGAAAATACACACGTTGTTGCTATTTAATGGATGTTTTGATGGGCAGATTTGCTTAAAACACAAGAGGAAAAAAAATCCTTTTTACTGTCTGATCTACATGATATGGAAAATTGTCAGGAAAACTGTCTGGGGAAATGTTAATTTGTGTTTACATTTTATAAGAGAGGATCACAGGTTCGACTGTATTCATAAACTCCTGTATTGTCCAAATTAGAAGAGAGAAAAAAGGAAATGTTCGGTGGTTTAACAACACTATGTGAGTACTGTTCACATGAGCATCATCACCACAGAGAGACTGTTCAAATGATGTCACAGTATATCATTCTGTGTGCAGTGAATACTTCAATAGCAAAAATGGATGACAGAGATCCGGAGAATGAATAATCACAAAAACAATAGACAATTAGTGTTCATCCCCTGTTTTTTTGATCAAATTGCTGAACACATAAATCGCTACTGAGACAGTCCTTAGGATTTTTTTTCCTCCTATAAAAATGAGGATAAAGGATTAATTTGAACGTCCAGAAAGTAGGCCAGTCATGGGCTCTACAGCAGCGCACTTAATGAAAATCAATTAGGATTATCCTTATTCTTCCCTCACTGAAATCACAATACACTTTGCCTCTTTCTTCTGATAAGCATGTAAGGAAAAGCCTTAGGCTGTTTGGACGGTAACAATGATATTACGTCGACATAATATAGAGAAAATAAGTAAATAATTACTAATTAGGCTTATGCTCGCTCTAGCTGAACAAAATTTGTCTTGAAGGAGGACATGATACTTTACTTACTGTACTGAACATGCAACGGTTAATGCCTGATTATGTTAATGCAAGTACTAATATGTCTATTTCTGACTCTGGATCAAATAATGCACTGTTTAAATTGACTCAAGTGGTAATCTATTTGATTAGGGGTGGGGCCACATCAGGTCACAATGTCTGCATTTAGTTGGAGATTTGTGTCCATTTGATGATGGGTTAGAAAGGTATAGGATCATTGTTGTTGGAGTTAAACACTGTTAAATGAATAGAAAAAGTCTTATTTGTATTCATAGTATATGCTGTGTTTCTTTGAGATTTTAGTTGGATAATGGGGTCCTGCTGGCAAATCCAATGTTGATCTGGCATCAAAATAAATAAATATGTTATTACAATTATAGATCGGTATCAGATGCCTTTGAAATGTCCACTAGTCAAAAATTAGGGATTTATTCAAATGCAAGGGTTCCAGGTTTTGCTCAGAGCGTGCTGCATTTATTTGGGTCATTTTCCATGGCTTGGTAAAATGGAGAGGTTTTTTTGGCCACCCATCCACCATATTAAGCACCCCACCTGCTGATGATTACCCATAAACACTTCTTTCTGCTGAGATGTACCTGGCAATTAGTCTTTGAAATGCCCCATGCTTGATTTACCTTAGCAGTACAGGTGAATGGCGATGCACTCAAACTGCTCGACCTCTCGTGGTGCTTTGCGGTTTGTTTACAAGCTTTTTTTTGGCGCTGAAATTAAATACATTAAAAAAAAAAACCTCTGTGTACGGGATGCTTATAATTATTCTCCCAGAAGATTTGCTTCTATAATTACAATGCAATACTGACATTTAGAAAAATGCATAGAGGTCTGCTCAGAGCTGCCATGTGAAACATAAATACGTGTTATTATAGTTTGTAATATGGCCTGCGTCATAGATGTATAAGAGTAAATGACAGTGCAGTTCTTCAAAGCTGTATTAGTTCAAAACATCAGTGAAACAGGGAAAAAAAGACCATGTGGTCTTTTTTCTGAACAGTGGTGTGGGCATGTACAGAAAGCAGGACATCTGGCTGGTGTACAGTGGCAACAGGTATTGTTGTTTTTGAATGGAATCTGTGTTAGTAGGCCTGACTGATTCACTTCTACTACAAGATACTAGCAAAGAAAGCTTTTAAGAATCATCAGATGGGATAGTCTTTTTCAGAAAAAAAAAATAAAATAACATTCATACAAAGATGAAAACAGAATTCATTCATTTAAAAGTTCTTCTATTTTATATATATATTATGCAGTATTAATCAAATTGTTGATTAATGGTAGTCTGTTTAACCTCTTTGCTACACTGATTTACTCTGAAGAAAAAAAAAATACTAAGAAATTGCAAAACAAATTTCTTGAAAATTGACAGAAATGGCATGTAATATGGTGAATTGAATTAAATGTTATATTTTAAAATAGGATGACTGAAAAAGTGTTTTCTTATAAATTCTTAATCTTTGGATTATATCTGTTTCAAGATAAGGGTAGGTCTGTAATTGTTTCACTGATTTAAAAAAAAAAAAAGATTTAACAAAGCTGCGAATAAAGCAAATGATTGTTTTGCAAGGAAATGTTTCATTAATTGTGCTACTGGCTGTTTCTTATTAATGATTAGTAAAAATTTGCTAGGAATCTCTGATTGAAAATTCCTTATACAATATATTTTTTCTACTTTTTTTTTGTTGGCAGTTCAGTTTAGAGTCTTTCACAATTTTTACTAAAGTGATCTGCCTTCTGAAAAACTTTGAAGACCTCTGCTGTACCCAAAAATTGCTTCTTTCATTTGACTGGATTATTGTACAGTAACAATATTCCATAATGACAATATCCTATGTAATGATGTATACTCAACAAGATGGGAACATTTGGTAAATCAGTGTCTTTCAGCGACTGGTGATAATTGATGATAGCGAGAGCGAGGGGGGAAGAGAAATTAAGCGTGTGTTGTTCCTTATGTTAAGGTGATGTGTTGTTCTGCTCATTACCAATGTTTGACCATATGACACGCATCATCTGAGTGTAATGCATTATCCATGAGCTCAGCCTCTCCAAGGAGCCAATCGACTTTCTCAACCTGCTCCTTCTGGAGAAAAACAAACAACAGGTGCGTTTCCCCGTGTCCTCCTCTCTTTCATGTCTTATTCTATCTGCTGCCACTTTATGAGCATGAAAGGCCGCATTGTTGCAGCAGCGATGGTTATTTGCCAGCTAATTTGTTCAGAATATACTGTACTTTGACATGTTTTGAATTGCTCATGACTGATTGTTGCACTAATCGCCTCTAATCCTTTTATCTGAAGCTTAACTACTTGATCTTAACTAATTTCCTTCCCCTTCCATTTCCGTACACCTGATTTATGGACTTGCAGACATGAATTTTGCCCAGGTATAAAAGGAGACCCCTAAACCATAAAGCTGCATCCTTCGTTAAAGCTCTCAAAGACTTCCTAAAGGGAAAAAGTGGTCATTTCTGCTATAAATCATGGCAGCACATGAGTGAAGGGCAGTGCGCACCTTGTCCGTACACCACCGTGAAGCGTAAAGTAAACCATAACATCCTGTATATTGTGTGACAGAGCCAGGAGAGGTCACTTCCGGTCGTCTGAGCGCGTGAGCACGTGTCTAAACTACTCTGTCTTCAAACTGGTCTGTCCACTTAAGCAATTTTGAGGAAGAACTTTTTTTTCTCTCTTAGTGACTACTTCCTGTCTGAAGAGCTAAATAGGGGAAGTGGTCATTTAACAGAAAGATGGGCCTCTCACTGTCTAATTTTGCCGTGCTTTGTCTGGAGCAGCACTGGTACCTTGGGACTAATTTTGGCTTGAAAAATAGTCCCTGCAGGCAAGTCTTATGTTTTTAGAACGGAAAATCCTTGAAGTCTCCCTAATTACTACAGTATGCTCTGATGCCTTATTCTGTGCGTAAAGAGGCGTCACAAATCATCTCAAGTTTTTTGATGGATGAAAGTCAAAAGTCACTGCAAGCGGTTTTTAAATTTAAAAAGTTTACACTTTAATGTTTTGGTTTAAAATCACACCTAAAAGCCCATGAAGTATTTTGCTATGAGATAAAAGGGCTTGAGTTTTTAAGAAATACTCTACAACCAACTGACGTCCATTAATGATTTTCGCACATGTTGGAACAATAAATTAAAATACGCTGATATTATGTTTTTTTTCTTATTAATTGTCTTTTCAACAATGGCACTATAACAGATCCAGATTGGGAAACATTCTGTGGTGTGATTTCTGGGAAAATGATTTTTATAAATCAGTTCGATTAGGGAATTAAAAACGCAAAGCATTAAAGTATGATTCCTGAACAAATAACTCGGTCATGCTTTATTTTAGGTGGTTTTAACTACTATGTACTTGCATAGAAAATAAATACAATGTACTTACTGTGGTCATATTGTTTTGGAAAACACTTTTGCTGTTACCGAGGTGGGATACGGGTAAGATTAGGGCAGGTTTGGTGGTATGGGTAGGTTTGAGAGTGAGTTAAGGTGTAAGGGATTGGCGAACAGTGTAAATATACTGTAAATGTAAATACAGAAAAAATTACAGATGTAACTTCATATAGGTATTTTTAAAAATGTGTGTACACTAATTCATTGTATCATATTATTAATTTTAATGTATTAAGGCCAGCTAATATAAAGTGGGACCAGTAATGCGCTTTTTTCTTTTAACAATCAAAACTCACAGAACCTTCGCAGCATCTAATTGAGAAAATGCATGCTACAGAAAAACCGATCCCAGCTGTAGGACACAACTGAGTTGAGGAAAAAAAAAATCTTTAGCACTGAGTACATCAAACTTTTTGCGAGAGTGAGAATGATTTCACATTGTCCCCAAAGAGGAGATTTTCCCTTGATCCTTAACTATGGGTTGAGGACAGTCACTTATGTATGAAGTTGTGACAAGCCATAATCCCTGGTGATCATATCTCATAAAATAGAACAGAGAGAAGAGGAATCAGTTTGGAGCATTGGCCCATCTGCCACAATCACCCCACTCCAAATGACTTGGCATCAGCGTTCCCTTTCAGCTCACAAAGACACAGAAGTGCCCGATATCTTGACCCACTTCATTGGTTTGGCCTCTATGAGGATGTCAGCTGAAATGCACCAAAGAATCGATGGCTGTTTGACTAAGGAGAGCCCGTTTTTGTTTCGTACTTTGTGTTTTAAGACTCTGTGGAGAGGATGCAAGTGGAATGAAGAGAGGACAGGAAGGATGTTAAAGGGGATTATGTATGTGTGGCATAATGGGCTAGCTTACTCAAACAGACACTAGCTTCTTTGGGTTCAGTCAGTCATGTATAATGGGGATGACATGCAGTTTATTTTGGATGATGAGGTAATTTCGAGTGGAGGTTTAAGAAAAGAACCGATAGATTGTGTAGTGATAACCTTTTTGTTCATCCTATTATAGGGGAAGTGTTGGGCAGTAAACACAGAGGAAGAACCGTGTGTCTTCCTATAATCGTCAACAGGCCATAAAATGTTACATCATGAGAAAATAAAAGACATCTAATGGGTTGCTAATGAATGTGTCTATCTTTGTATTTCATCTAGGTCTTCATCTCATATTTTGTACTTACCGAAACACATGTTTTATAATTCAACAGATCATTTTTCAGGATTTGGGTGAGCTGACAGCAAATTTGACCATACGTATTTGTGTGGTTAAGCACAAGCTAGTTTTAATAGTCATGTTTTGATATAATAAGTAAACATCTGTCACATCAGAATCATTAAATGACACCAGGGAGCCTCAGTTCATATGCCTCCCATAATGCATCTAATTGAAACAACAAACATGCCTTACATAATGTATTTTCAACTTTATTTTAGTCTCATATTGCATGAAATTGTTTGCTTCTTTCACAAAAAAAAACAATGCATTGGGAATTCTCTTCTGAGCTGATTAAATGCAAATGTAAAAAATGTTAAATAAGTGTGAATAAATAAATTATGTTAAACATATCAAAGTGTGTGATGTCTATGTTTGCCTAAAATGAAATAAAAATTCATAAATCCAAACATTATTTATAATGAATTTGGCATTCATGCAGAATAATTTCCAACCTTTATTTTCCTACTGTAAAGTCAAGGGTAAGATACCTCTGAATGTGATTTAACATAATAATATTTTTCTCCGTTTTCTAAATTCTGTAAAATCTGTGTCAAGGATGCAAAGGATCTCTTGAGCAGAGCCAAAATGTTGCTTCTCAGCAAAGTAAATGGACTGTGCCAAAAAGTGTCAATTAGTTTTAAAAGGCCCCAAAAAGCCTGCACAATGGTCCTCTTAATGTATGTGAACTACACTTACCAGATGTGCTTTTTGTTTCAAACAGTTGCCTTGTTTCATGCGAGATTGAACGGTTGGAGTGGTTTAGAGTATCTTTTCTAACCATTAGTCATGGCTAACTCATTAAAACAAATACTTGATTCTTCACCTTTAAACCCATTCTTGTTAAAATAGATGGAATAACTGAGGAGATTCAGCCATCCAGCAAGAGTCCGCAGTGGGAGGAAGAGACCAGTGGCCATTTCTGAGAATTAGTTGGATTGCTTCCTTTTTTCTATCGTATCTATTGTCTAAAGGAGAAATATGGTTTGTTAAAGTGACACACAAACGTACTGAAATGATTTGACAGAACAAAGAAAGCACTGCGATGGCGTATTGTTACGTGTTTCGAAGGTAGTGAGCACTTCACTTCCATCACGGACTAATCTCTCACAGCAGACTGAACTGAAAGTGCTGTGTTATCCCCATTTCTCTGTTTTGGTTTCTGAAAGGACATAATAAATACAGTTTAAGGGTCAAGCGGGTAATTTGACACAGTCATATACCCTTATATATATATATATTAACTAGAATGCACTTTTACAATCTCCTGGACAATAGAGATTTCCCATCTCCCATCATACCCGGATGTCTGTACACACCAGTACCTCACAATATACATGCATAATGTTTTTTTTTTTTTTTTTTTTTTTTCATAAAACGATAATCACTCAAATCCTGATTTTCAATCCCTTGGCTCAAGCCGACAGTTTAAATAAAATCACTCCAATCCCACGGGTAGGAGAAATGAAAAGGACAAGGATTAAAAATGGTCAGAGCTCTTTCTTCTCTCATACTCTCCCTGGCTCTGGATTGGATCACGACCCTTCTGTGTGTGCAGCTTAAGAGCAGACGGTGAGCTTTCACTTTTCTTTTTTTTTTTTGTGGAGCAGGAATGGGCTTACAGTATTTACTGAGGGACTGGGGGGAGTGTGTGCAACATGGAGCCTTAATTCCATAATCCCACATCATTAGGGTTAATAGGAGACGGCCTTACAGGAAGTAGGAAATATTTTCAGACACATTGGAATTATTATGGCAGTTGATTAAATATCTTAACAACACACAAAATGGGAAATTAATATAGTGGAACATGAGGTGCTAATACTTTTTCATAATTATTATATATTTTAATTGACAATAAATAACTAAAATACTTACATACAGTTCTAGTATAATAATACTTAACAGTTATAGGTGTGCATTTATGATTATTTGTATCCCCAATCAGGATTTAGAATGTATAGAATGCTTTGGAATGTATTGTAAAGTATACAGGTTCACTTATTCCATGATCTCCAACAGTATTTGTTTATTTATTCCTTTATTGCAGATCAGTCTAATTAAAAACTTTATCCATAATCTCCAAGCCTCATTTACATATCATATAAATAGAGCATTGTCTTAAAGCACTGTCCTCATCAAGATACAATTTAAAACAACTAAGTCCTTAAGACACTCAGTATAATTACAGTACAGGTTAATTAAATGCTTTGCATACTTTAATAACAGACTGTGTGTGAGAGCTAGTTTATATTCAATTAATAGTACGGGACACAAACGGACAAGTCGTCGACAAATAATATATGAATTGTGTAAACAATAGTGCAAAATCTACTTGAGTTTTAGGTTATAAGTATACAATACAGGGATTTAGAAATAAATGTACACCTAATGGAAATCACATGATTTGTACCTAAAGGTCAAAGATGTCTAATGTCCTCTCTCAGCTTAGAGAGTGGGACGGGAGAGTGGGGGAATGGAGGGGGTCTCAATCTTTGAGACATCTGTCACAATTTGCAACTTGTATGCTTTTTTTATAAGCTGTTGATTTCTTGCATGACTGCCCAAGAACTGTGATGTTAAAATGTAGCCTACATTAGACAGGGCCACCCCTTCTGAGACGAGTAATCTTCCCCTCCCTCCACTCACACACACAACTTTATCACGGCTGTATGTTGTGGCAAAATCCCTTTCATCGGATCCCCAGATTAAGGCATTATTCAATTTATAGATAATACAGTAAAACAATGAAAAAGCCCCTTTCAGCACAGGCCAGTGGGTGCTTTAGCATCTAGGCCTGTCGCTTGTGAAACTTTCCCAGGACAGTCTCCCAGGGCCTTCTCACTGGTGTTTCAGAGTTTGTGAGAATTGTTTATGTGTAAAATATATTAAACTTTTTTGTTTACATAGTATACGTGTGTGTCTACCATGTATATTTATTATGTATATATAAATATAATTGCATGCATATATTTAAGAAAAATATGTAATGTTTATATTTTATATATATTTACATAGAATATAATATACATTATATGAATATAAATATATACATGCAAGTACATATAAATATTTTCTAAATATAAGCTGTATGTGTGTGCTTTGTATATATATATATATATATATATATATATATGTGTATATAATAAATATACACTAATAAATATACATAAATAAACAAAAACTTTTATTTTGGATATGATTAATTATGATTAATCGTTCGACAGCACTAATATACACACATATATATATATATATATATAAACAAACATGATAAATCAGAAATATTTTGTTCCGTATTGAAATAGATACTAAAGTTACATTTAATTGGTTCTATAAATTCACTAAATAACATCTTGATGATTCATATGAAAAAGATAAGAGAAAGGTAAGCATGTTCTGCTATTACCTCAGTTCATGAAACTGTAAAGCCGCAGTGTGTATTGAAATGTTTTGACACGTATGTGATGAAATGTTTCAATTACTACCTGTAGCTTGTTACTGTTGCTAATGAAAAAGTTTACTGAAAGGAATAGTTCACCCAAAAATGACAATTCTGTCATCATTTACTTACCCTCAAGTCATTCCAAACCCTTATGAATTTCTTTGTTCTGCTGAACACAGGCTGTTTTGGGTCACCATAGTATTTTTTTTCAACTAGGGAACACAGCGGTGACCAAAAACAGCCTGGTTCAACACTTTTTTCAAAATATCTTCCTTTGTGTTCAGCAGAACAAAGAATACAGGCTTGGAACTATTTTAAGGGTTAGTAAATGATGACAAAATAATTTTTTGGGGGGTGAACTATACCTTTAACCTTTACTTTTAGTTAATACTCCCCAATACTGGTTTTAGAAAAAACAACAGAAAGCCTCAAGAATATCAGAGAATAAATGCATGTGCTGTCAGAAGATTTGAGATTGCATGCGGTATTATAGTGTGAATACGGTAAACACTATCGTCAGACCTTAAGCCTGCTTAGATACAAACATTGCTGAAATCCTTATCTCTGTCTCTCTCGGAATCTGTCTCATGGCCATCTGTTCTTGTTTCTCTGAGAAGGAGCTTGGCGTTCAGAGCGTTCATTAGAAAGTAAAAGGCTTTTTCTACTCTAAATCTTCCGCTGTGGCCGGGTACGAGGGTCATGGCTTTAATATCCTCCGCAGTGGCTCCTCTTACTCCTGGGCATATGTTAGGAGTAAGTTAGCATCTGCTTCTTGAGTAAGGCTCTGGGATGGCCTTCTGTGCCAAGGATTCTCACATACAGGACTGCCAGTAAAAGGCTATACGACAGCCGCTAGAGACGCTGCTCAACTTTCCTTTTTCCTGATTTGACAGTACAGGTCCAGAATGTGGTTTATACTATATGAGCTGAATAAATTAATATATTTGTTTTGAACTATAGCTTGTCTGTATGTATGTATGTATGTATGTATGTATGTATGTATGTATGTATGTATGTATGTATGTATGTATGTATGTATGTAT
>JAUCMT010000036.1:12842769-12880922 GCA_032357475.1 Enteromius thamalakanensis
ATCTATCTATCTATCTATCTATCTATGTATCTATCTATCTATCTATCTATCTATCTATCTATCTATCTGTATTGTTAGAGTTTTGAAACCTTTCTATTTTAATGTATTTGAAAAATATAATATACTACCAATAGTAAGATGTAAAAAAATATTTATTAAATTTCTAATATACACACACAGATACTATAATAATTTCTGGTGGATTTTGTAACACTGATGCAGAAAATTCCACAACTGGAAGCAATTTTTAAAGAAATAATGAATTTGAAAGGAAATATATTTTCAAATATGTTTGAATTGAAAAGAGTTAAATTATAGCAATATTGCACAACATTTACTGTTTTTGTTGCTCTTAAAAAAACTTTTAACACAGTCTTACAACCAATTTGTACTTATTCATATGAGGTGACAAAATTATGCTAATTTGTACAAATTCATATGATCTCCCTCGTACGATTTTGCATGATTTGTCTAAACTCCAATGATGGGTAGGTTTAGGGGCGGGGCTAGGTGTAGGTCATTTGTACAACTCGTAAAATAGGTACGAATTTGTACAAATTAGCCACCTTGTATAATATGCACGAGTTGAGACTGGGCTTAAATTTTGACTGGTAATGTCTACATATATTTATATATATATACAGGTGTAAAATGCAAGCAAAACTTTCTAAATATATTTAGAAAGTTTTGCTTGCATTTTACACCTGTTATTTATTTCACCTTTTAACACCGTAAAGCAAAGCACAAAGAGCGTGAGGCAAAAGTAAATTCAACAAACATTAGCCTCTGACCCGACCTTGACCTGTCAGCAGCCATTAGCAGTGGTCTACAGATGAACCCAGACCTGAGGAAATGCGTGTGTGTGTGTGTGAGTCACCGGCAGGAAGAAGAAAAACCTTGCACAGAACATTTCTGGGAAGTTGGACCAATAATGTCAGTTCTGAAAGAAACCTGCATAATGGACCGAAATGTACACAAACTCTGATGATAATTGTCGGTAGGCCACTGGTTTAATACCCCAACTTTATCAGAAAGAGTTCTTTAAGTAAAGCTTTCGAAAGTACCAGGCAAAGCAGCTTTGTGCAAATAACAGGAAAACCTTGCATGTCATTGACACAAAGCATTGACGTTATGGACAGGCTTTGAGCTCAGATGGAAAAATCACATGAAAGAAAACCGCATCTATAATTAATAAGGAAGAACTTAATTATTATGCATGTTTGAGAGAAATAAAAAAATCCATTAGAGACAAAAAGAAAAAACACACAGTTTGAGCTGCTTTTAAAAAGTCTTATTACAAAGACGTGGAGAGGGGGCACTTGTGCTTTTAGTCTTAATTTAGAGAAGTCTGTTAAGGGTCTGCTCCTTATGTGCGGTACTTTACCATCATTGTTCAAGCCTCCATTGCTTTATGCATACATATGAATCCTGCCTGAAAACATAATCTAATTACCATAAATGGCCTTAGATTATGAAGGTCACTTTTCCCCACTATGAGCAAAAAAACATTTCACATTTACCTTGCAACAAAGACGTAAGGAATAATAATTCAAAAAGGAGTGAGCACGCTGTGGTCTTGCCAAGGCCACTCTGGACTTGTTGACTGCAATTAAGTTAGTGTTTTATTCTTCATGGGGTGAATCTCAAAATATTCTGCACTTGAGGGTCTTCGAAAAAAAAATTAACCTCTATTAAAGTGCTCATCCAGTATTCTGGGATAAAAGACTGTAGTTTAAAACTAACTGATGTGGGTTTTTGAAAACACATTGATTTCAAAATAATGATGAATGTTACGGTTACGTTCGAACTCACCATTAAACACCGGAAATAGTACTAATGCGCATTTGTTACCATCCGGATCCATGTCGACCTTATCTAAAGAAAACACTCTAGTAGATGTTTGAATGTATATTTTTGATTGAAACTGTAATTTAAAGGATAGTTCACTCAAAAAGTGACGATTCTGTCATCCTTTACTCACCTTGTTTATTGTAACACAAAAGAAAATATTTTGTATAAAAACCTGTACTTTCATTGTATGGACAAAAAGTATTTCAGAAAAATATATAGCTAATTAAAAAGTAACAAAATCATTGTTTTAAGAAGTACTAAGTAGCCTACTGTAAACGAAAATACTGTTGCAAAGAAACAAAAACGCCAAGAGCATAACATACGAATTGGATTATTGCATATTTTTCATAATTTTATTTGACTAGTATTGAAAAAATATAGTTCAGTTTATGTTTATCTGTAACAATGGAGTTGGAGGCGTGCAGATCCAAGTGCAGCATTTATGCAGAGTCAGGCAGGCAGGGTCAATAACAGCGTCAGGAACAATACAGGCAATCCAGAATCATGAAAGATTTACCAGGGCAAAGTCGGGCCAGGCAGCAAACAATCAGAAAACGGGGAACAGACTAAGATCAGCACACAGGAAAGCAAGACACAGAAAGGAAAAGCTCAGAAATGTAACCAGGGGGAATACAAGACATCACAACGAGGTGAATGTATGTGTGACTTAAATTGTCCTCCTTATAGGAACCGGGTGAGTGTGCAATCAGTTCCTAACCAGGTGTGTGCAAACACTTAGGCATGGGGTGTTATGGAAAATACATGCTGCGTCCGAAAACGCTTACTTTCCTACTATATAGTACGTGAAAAACAGTATGCGAGGCGATTGGTATGTCTGAATTTATAGCATTCGAAATTCAGTAGGCGAGAAGTACCCAGATGACCTACTGCTTCCACCCGGATTCTGTTGTACGCATACCATGGACACTTTCCTATCCCATAAGGCTCCGGGAGAGGAGGCGTCATATTCAAAAAATAGCTGAAAGTTGAGACCCGGTTCATTTTCATTAATCTCTTCAAGTGTAAGCACCTCAGGAACAAAAAACTTTGTTTGTTGTGATTAAATTACACTTGTTTAACACATTCTAAATAAACGGATGACTTATTGAAAGTTTACATTTTCGCGCTGTTGTGATGACGCATGACACGTGACAGCATCAATATGGCCGATGTAGTACGTCCGAATTTCATTCATGCTATATAGAACATACTTTTTAATGGTTGGGTAGTACGTTCAATTTTAAATGTAGTACCTACTTTAGCAGTATGCGATTTCGGACGCAGGAGTTTTTGAGATGATGGTGATGTTCTGGATGGAGTGCCCTCTGGAGGGGCTTGGGGGCACCCCAGCTGGAAATCATGACATTGTCTGTTTTGATTATAAATTATTTCTTGCAAAAAAACAAAACAAAACGTAATATCAAACAATTTGAATAATTAGAATAATTAGAGGTCATTTCGTACATACTTTCTCATGTTGTATTATTTTTTGAATACTTAAAGACTTTCATAAAGTCATTCTTAGAACACCTAATTTTTACAGTGAGGACCTATGTCCTCTCTCTCCTCCAAAGTGAAGAGATTAGTGTGAATAAATAGTGTAGAAAAGGGACTCAGGTGCATGTGGTTTGGGTGATCTCACCCCGTCACACATGAGCACACATGACAAAAGTGCCCGAGTGCTGGCAGGCCATCAGACCTCTTTGTCTTGTGTGTGTGGGAGTGTGTTCGTGAGACTTTCCAGGCCATGCCAAGTTAAGGAGGTTTGGGCCAACACCTCCTGACAAGAGCAGATCAGTACGGAGAGAAGAGAGTAGATTGGTCTTTTTCTGATCTTGCTGCTTTCCAAAGCAACCATGTGGCCTGTTCAGTCAGGACCATTACAGTGACTGCTAATATTTGGGATGCTTTTTATTTTTACTGTAGGCACTAAATCACTAAGAATATTTGTTTATCTTCAGCTTTTTATTTTGCACATTTTTATGTTTATTTTGGAGTTCCAAAAGCTCAATGAAGTTTGATTTGAATAATAATATTATTATCAATATTGATATCCTTTCAGGGCTTTTTAGTAAGTTTTCCTGACCTAATCACTGACCACAATTTATGACTGGTACCTTTTCCAACTTTGTAACCGTTTCAGTTTGAAATCAGTGTTACCCTGGGGAGAAAAATCATTAAAGAAATGAAAAAAATTAAACAAATACCGTAGATCACAAATAAAAAATAAAAATCACAAAAACATATTTAAATAATCTAATTACATTCAAATTTTTAATTATTATATTTTTAATATTGTTTTATTTTATTTTTGTATATAATTTGATTGTTTTCATCCCTTATAAAATTGGCAGTATATTTTGGTTACTGGTTGCTAACTGCCAAAAAATAAATAAAATAATAATAAAAAGAAAAGAAAAAAGACATTAAAATTATTTGAGTTCCGAACAAGATTCACTGTTTATTTTCAAAATGTCATGTTCAGCCTTTTTATTATTATTAAATATATTTATTACATATAATTTATAAGTTTTATTATTATTATTATTATTACTATTATTTTGGGGTTTGAAATACCCTGAGAAACTTAAATGACTCTGTTTTGCCGCAATTTAAGGTAACATACGCTTTTCTTACCTCATTGGCAGACTTTGTTGTTGTCACTTAAAGCTTAAACTTGCTTAATTTAGAAACTCAATTTAGAGACCTTTAGCTTCTTAAATAAATGCATCTTGACTTGAAGATACCTGTACTGGAAAACAAGACAAAAAGTTAGAAAATCACTTGCAATGTAACGAGTCCTTGTAAGTGTTCACCATGTTCAGTTAAAAGGGTCTTGGGGTCTGCAAACAGAACATGAGGGTCAATTCATCATGACCTTAAAAAGAGTCCACAGAGAGTGATGCAGCCGCACTCACACTGTGCAAAATTGTCCATAACGATCAAACAACAGGAAGTAGTGGCCTGATCCACCAGCCCAGCTGTCATACAGCGTGCACAAGATCTCTTTCACCCAAGCCAGTCATGTCAATTCTCCCAGCGACCCCAGGAATCCACATAATGAAGTTATTACACGTTAACACGCGTTAACACCCGCATCTGCATGCACACACCCCACACAATACAGATGCCTGCGAAATTACACGGCGTATCCTCGCAGGGGTAAGCCTGGAGTTGAAACGCTAAACTAGGGCCGTCCGAAAAAAGCAAACCTGCGAGCCAGGCAGAGTGGTGCACTTTTGATAGACGCTGTGTAGTTGTCAGCCTCTTTGATG
This sequence comes from Enteromius thamalakanensis, assembly GCA_032357475.1. Lineage (NCBI taxonomy): Eukaryota > Metazoa > Chordata > Actinopteri > Cypriniformes > Cyprinidae > Enteromius > Enteromius thamalakanensis. Next base: position 12,847,896 of record JAUCMT010000036.1, read on the forward strand.
TCGTCGGATTGATCTGGCAAGAGCTGGGGGCTCTTTGTTTCTCTCGGCGTCCCCGCGAGCTGTCTGATCCCACAATGCAGTGCGACACCGAATCTCTGGGGTTACCATCATCTGGGCAGGCTGGGCGGCTCGCAAGAGAGAGCCTCGCTGGATTTCTCCCACGTGAGTCGGCTCTCCAGATGGCCTCAAAGAGTCGAGCTAACGGCTCAGCCAACATTTCAGCCCCAACACACACAAAAAGGAAGCAAATGCACTCTAAATATTTTATAGATATTCCACATTCCCTCAATGAAGGAATGACAGACACTGCATATCATAAAGCGGAATAAAAGAGAGATTTTGATGAAAGATTAATCACATCTTTTGCCGTGATTTTCAATACTAGCGCTGTTTACTTGTTCCTGACGAGTGGAGAGCACTCAGAGAGAGCAGGGAGATGAAAGAAACACCTTGGTTGATTGTTCGAGAGCGCCTTTAGACGGCAATCTGAGGACGAGATCAAATAGTTACGCGTAGTTTGATTTCATGACTTTTGTGACCGCTGGAAAAGGGCCCTGTGAAACGCTGGCCTGATTCGCTCGGTTTCAGGAGAATTTGGGCAAGAGGAAATCGTGAGGAATGTGGGCGTGTCATTGGGAAGGGGCTTTGGGAAGCGCCGATTTGGTTTGGTCGCTGTTTGGGACAATCCGGGCTCCTGACCAAGACCAGCGCTGTGGGCATCTCTTCTGGCCGGATCGGTCTCCGAAGGTACGTCACCAGCACCAACTCATCCGGCGAAACCAACGAAAGCAGTTTCACTCATAGTCTGCAATTGGCCTTTTCCGCATCTGATATTTCAGCCGCACGTCAATAGTGGCACTGATGCTCAAAGTAATTGGTGCTTAATTTGTACATAAACAGCAGAGGCAGTTTCCATCACAGCCTGTGTCTTTAGAAATCATTAATCTCTAATTAGGGCCAGTTGGGACCAGCAGTTAGAAGGTTAAAGAGGTTCTGACAGCCCTAATCATTGCTCAGGAAGCTGAAAATATATGCAAAGTCTCAGCAGATGGGGCGAGATCAGCCTCTGCCAAGTGATAACTGTTATTCCTTTGCACCTCCAAAGCTGTCATCCTAATAGGCACATTTTGAATTTATTAATGCTCTAGTTACAGTGTCTGCACAGTCTCTAATGGTATGTCAGCCGGAGAGTGTAAACCAAACGATTAACTCGTATTACCTGGTAATGATAGAAATGTTTGTCATGATTACACTCCCCTCACACAAATTAGCGCAAGAACGCTCAGATCAAGAGGGAGACCCCCGAACGGCTCTTGAGCCAAATTCGCGTCTTGTGTTCACGTTTTTTTTTTCTCCCCTTCATCTGTTTGTTGTGACATACTGCGACATGCTTATTTATTTTTAACCCATTCTTTTCCAACAAGAGAACAACAGCTTGGTGCTAAGTGATAGAGCGCTCCGGGCAAAAGAGACTCCGACAAATTAGCGCGCGCACATTCTCCGTCTGTTACAACATCTGATCGTAGACCGCATTCTCTTTTTTGGCTTTTCAAATGTAGCTAAGATTTTAATATCTAGCTGTTGGTGCCACAGATGTAAAATTAACAATTAACTGGGCGACTAGGAAGAAACAAGCCACTCTTTTTTCCATCAAACAGGTGGCCTTGAGCAATGAAAAATGCACTTAGCATCAGCGCTAACGTTTAGACAGCAGCGATACGTATAGAATACTTTTCACTGGCGCACTTCGCAAATCACACAGATGTAGGATGAAAATGCTGGTGGAGTAAAAACGGAACCCCCACCACCCCCAGATCGTATGCTAAATAAAAAATAAAAAAAAATAAAACACAACAACAACAAAAAACATGATTAGATGAACTAGACTAACTGGTGAGAATAATTGGCATGCTAGTAAGCAGAGTGCATGCAGTGGTAATTATACACTGCAGTTCTCCGTCCACAGAGCAGGTACATTAACTGGCTAGCGGAAAGAGCAAATTACACTGAAAGCTTTCCTCACCTCAGCCAGTGAGGCTTTGAGATAATAACTTCTCTAAAATATATTCCACTCACAAATACTGCCCTCCTTTCATTCACGCTAGTGGATGCTGTCTCTAAAGACGTGTATTACTATGGCGATGGACAAACATCTAGAATATTCAGCTATAATTTGCGTTTAGATTTACATAGATGTTAAAAATCAGGAGCAATCTTGCTTTTGCAAGACATTAACTAAAGAAATAAATGATAGAGCTATAATTTTACACAACAAACCAAGAGAACACTTAAAATGAAAACAAGAGCGTTATGTACCTTTTTATTTTTAGTTTTGGTTTATTGATTGATTGATTGATTTAGATGTCACCAATAGACAATAATTTGACCCTAAATGAGATCAAACATGGCCAAATGGGGAGAACATATTTTAAATATTTATAAATTATAATTACATATAATTTACAGTGGTGATCAAAATAATTAGAACACCGGTATTTTCACCAGCTACATTTTTAAGTCAGTTTTTTTTTCAATGTTTTGCTGGAGTGTGTCTGTAGGAAATACGAGTTTTCATTTGCAAACATTCATTTTGCCATTAATTGTAATAATCCAGTGATATTTTTGTTTGCACAAGGATTTTGACAACAGCCAGAGATCTGATCTGATTTGAAGAAACACAACAAACTGAGACAGACTAAATCCAGAAGAATTGTCACAACATCTCCAAGATGCTTCAAGAAACAAACATGCAAAGCAACATAAAAAATTATGAGCAAGTGCACCGAAAGCAAAAGCTGCTATAAACGCAAAGGATGGTGACACTTAACATTGATTTCATTTGGTTTATAGATGTTCACTGATAAAGTGAACTATAAAACTATTCGGGAGGCAGACACTCTGTCAGTTTAAATCTGGATTACAGACACATCTCTTTACTCTGGCTTACACATAACACACTGATACACATTTATTAATCAAAACCGTTAAAGGATTGTTAGGCTGCATTAATTAGATCAGCCAGAACCGGGGACACTCCAGTTAACACTGTACTTGTTATATGCCTCTGGCTTGCTTAGTTGGGGACACCTGATTTCTAGTGACTATCGCCGTCTTGACTACAGAGACCGCCTCTGCATTACCATCACTCTGTTCTCCTACTTGATAATGTTCAGTGCTATGCTACAATCTGTATTCTTAAAAGCGCTATATAAATAAAAGTGATTGATTGATAAAGAATAACTATTTACGCAAGTATTCTAATCATTTTGGCCACCACTGTATATACATTATTTTTTTAAATATGTGTATTTAATATTTAAATTAGATTGTTTTGATACTGTGGTACATATACACACAGCCAAAAGACTCACACTTTGTGTCGCAATTCATACATATTTTACAAGGTGGCAAATTTGTACAATTTCGTACAAACCTCACTTGAGTTCATAGGTTTTTTGCTAATTCGTACGTATTTTACGAAAAGTTGCCAATTCGTATGAATTTGTACAAATAACCTACACCTAACCCAGTCACTGGGATTTAGACAAATCGTACAAAAACGTACAAATGAGGTCATATGAATTTGTACGAATTAGCACAAATTTTACACCTCGTACGAATACATACGAATTGGTGGTGGGACTGTGTTGGTTTAGGATGGTACCTACTGTACACAAGTTTAGATCATACAGTTTAACATTAATCAACTTTTGTGTATCAGCATGGAAAAACTACCAATTTTCCATGATATATTCCCTGTGCTGAATTCTATAATTGCATTTTAATTAATTCCTCTTCCTGTCATTCTATTTCAACTTCATATTAGATGTAGTCAGTTCTATTGAAATTTCACTTAGAAAATAAAAAGGAGCTATCTGTTGTGTGGTTTGATTGTACTCACCAAATTTAGATTCTAGCACAATACATAAAATAACAAAATGATTACCCTACAGTAATCTGTAAAGGTAATTGTAAAAGACACCCTCTAAATAATCATTTTGTAAATTAAAAGTACACCCAAAACTCTTTTTGTCACAGATGATCACCAGAGCGAATATGTGTGTGTTTGTAACATCACACCTGAAGGGTCTTCCTTCTGTTAGTGAACTCCGAATCTCTCGACCCCTCGTGGGAGGGAGGCCAGCATGAGAAAAGATCTGTAGCTCAGATGAAAGAAGAAGTCTTCTAAGGAGCTCATGTTACATGCCATCACAATAACAAGAAGGTACTGTTTCCCTCCTTCACTTCTTGCACATTGTCTTGCATTTTGACACCTCTATTGACGATCGAGACAGGATGTGTCCCGGCACAATAGGGACCATGCTGAAACTGTTGATTATCTTTATTTGAAATCTTGTTTCGTGTTACTGTACGGTCCTCGTACGGCTCCTCCGCGAGGCTTGCCCTCGACCCTGACACGCCGGTGACTTTCTCACTCTCATCTTTTCCACAATGATTAGGAGAACAATGTCTCTTATTATCAGCAGCTCAGAGACACTGTCACTAAAGGCTTTCAACCATTTTAATACTTCTGGCGGTGCATGAAGAAACTAAAGTAGGCGGCCTTGTCTCCCACTCAACTTGAATGGCCTTTGTTTGGTTGGCCCGGTTTTTTGTGCATGTCCGTCAACCTGTGGCCTCGCCCTGAAGAAACCTTCAGTCAGCATGTCCTGAGCTCTGAAAGATGGGATTCGCATGGAGTAAAATATTTATACAAGAGGGGCGGCACTATCAGTTTGACCCTGTGACCCCTTTTCATTACAGTACAGGTTGGGGCAACTGTAACCAACACGATTTACCTCCCTCAGCTCAGTTATAATGACACCTTTCATCTTTCACCACCTATCTATCTTCTTTTAGAATCAGAATTGCAGATTTTTTTACAATTCCGTTTTTGTCCTCAGTTTTTTTTAGTGTTGTCTTTATTTTTTTCTGTATTATGTAGATATTAACATAGACGTCATGCTCTCTTGTACATATTTCACTCCTTTTTTATCCAGTTGGCTTAAGAAATCCTGACACAACATTGCTCAAAATCCACATTAAGCAAAACCATAACAGATTTCTTATAAAAATCCCTTCAAGGTTTCAAGACAAAGCATCATTGTGTGTTTCTGGCACTTGAGAAATGCATCCATACAAATACTTACAAGGATATGCTTAAGGCATTTTCGAAAGCATCTCTGCTTTGTTTTGATATGTATCGTGCTTGAGTGTCATCTTATTTTAAGAATAAAAGATTCCAAGGACAGTCTCAAAGGAGCAGGATGAAACGACGCATTTCAATTAAATAGCATAACTTTTAATTAACTTCTTCATTCCTGTTTACCTTCTCGCATTTTCTCCTGTTTTTGTTTTAAGAGAATATTGCTTATTAAAAATATGTAGAAAGTGCTTCACGTTAATCGCGAACGTGTATCGCATGTAATATGTGTGTGATTTGACAAGCCTCTCCAACAAGTTTTACCTTACTGACCTTTAATTCTCAAAATCAACTTTCTTTTAAACATATGCACTAAAATATGATATAAAGTAATAAAAGGTCCAATGGTTTGTTGATTCCTCATTGTTTCAGTTTTTTTTACCCAAACTTTTTTCAACTCTAATTTGCAGTATTGTTCCAGATTCCCCCAAGGCAAAGGTAAATGAAGGTTAGCTGTGGCCGATGGCTGAGCAGACAGAGAAAGAGAGAGAGACCTGTTCACTGTGCCTTTGCGATTGTTCTAGCCCTCATCCCAGCATGCAGGAGCGCAGTATGAGTCTGCTACAGCAGGTTTTAAGTTCCACTTCTTGTGTAATTTATCCATCAAACTGTCCACCCCACGTCCCTGTACTACTGATTTCCAGTTGTGAGTCCACTGAAGGAGAGCCAAAACTGTTCTGGGAAACACCTGCCGCCTCTAGTTTTAGATCTTCTTTTTTTTTAGTCCTGACCACCTCCACAATTAAGGAAGCAAAGTCATAGAAAGTCACTTGCTGTGGAAATAAATGAGGACCAATTTTGGAGGATTTAGCTGAAATGTGTAGCTTATAATTTTAGAAAAGCACTTTTATTAAATTAATTTTACTATTATTATTATTTGAACAACGGAGTAGCTCTTTTTATGGATTTTTTAAGTATTATGTCGTCATGGCAACTAAGAAAAAAAAATATTACTTTACACAGAAAAGGTTAATAAGCACTTTTTTTCCAGACCAAAATGACGTTGGCTTGCCCATTGTTTATATCTTGTGACAACAACATTGAAATATGTATTTTAACATTTACCCATTTGCTTCTATTGTGAGTGCCTTAACATCACACTTAACCTTACTTGTCCAAACACATTCTAAGTCAGTAATCAATTAAAACGGCATGTCTAAAACATAACTAATGACAAATAAAAAGGCCATTTATAATGTGATGGATATCATACCGAAAATACAACTTGGAAAAAAAGCAGTGAAAAATTGCACAAAGTGAATCTAGGACAGAAAAAGAGCTGTAGCTTGTGCACTATTCTAAAACATGAATTAAACTCATTACATCTTTAATTAACAGGGTATTAAATACAAATATGTTAATGGTCTTTGATTCGCCATCCTTCAAACATTCAAAATTGAGTTAGGACTTGCAACTTGCAGGTTTTGCTTTTATTATCTAACCTAGAAGGTCTTGACAACAAATGAAAATCCATTAGTTATGACAAAGAAAAAAATAAAGCTAGTAAATAACATGACATTTCAATGTCTTTAACCCTCAAAGTAGGTAAGAATGCAAATAGCGCATCTGATTAGAAGACATGCTAATTCATTTAATGTATATTCATAAGGGGGTTTATATTAAGCGCATTACGTACAGTACAAGTACCTCACGTTTCTTTATGACTGGAAGCATTCTTCCACTTAAGAGCATGTGAAAGGTCCTCAGATAGATGCGGAGACAGCAGACGTAGTCCATAGCCAATTAATTCATCATTAGCCTTTCTTTGGTAAACACAAAGTCACAATTGCAGTGCTCCTTTAACCTTGAAGTTCAGGAGCGGCCAGCTGTGATAATCTTTCCCACTGTCGTTATTATTATCAAAGGGCTCAAAGAGTGGCAAGCATTTTCGTGAGCGTGCACACACACACACACACACAAAGAGTGTGCGAGTAAGAGGAAATGGAAAAAAGCGAGAGAGACATTTCGGGCTGTCCTTAGCGCGGCCCTTTTGTCACAGCAGAATCAGATCTGCATTACCCGTGCTCATCAGATAGTGAGCGTTTAGAAACAGGAGGGGGATATTGACTTTTCCTTTCTTTTTCTTTTTTTTTCTCTTTTTTTTAAATCACTGGCGAGGCATTTAGTGCCTGCAGGAATGTCATATCTCCAACCTGCATTTTGATGTCTGTGCCCCAGGTTAGGTCTGCTCTGGCATGCTTGGAGCTCCGTTGTTTGTGCTTTAGCATCCATTAAGCGTCCTTGACTCAATGTTACCCAGGGCCTTTATGGTCAGCTCAGGGCGTCATGGCTACAGCAGGTCTGAGAGCAAGGTGCACGGATCGGGCGGGAAGGAAGAGATTCCTTTAATGGTGCTGAACTGAAGTAATTACTTTTGACTTTTCAGATCTTGCCACAATAAAGATCACTATTAAAGTGAGTATCAAGGGTAAGTGGCGTCAAATGAATGTGCAGTTTGGCTGAAAGGAGCCTGGTATTATATGTGCCTTTAATTTTACAGTCACTTCCCAGTGCTAGCGCTGTTAAAATAAGCAGGACATTTACTTTGGTGGAATATGTGGATTCATTTTTCTCTGAAACAAAATTACTGTTGATATTCAAAAAAATCTCTCTAAACAGTTCCTCTTCTCTGTTTTAGATTTTATTAAGTTAGGGTGACTCGCATATATTATTCTGTCTGTGCATATAGGATGATCAGATGAACACTTGATGAAAAAAAGCTGTTTAAAACACGTTTTAAAAACATTTATTGCTAGAAAGACCTATTGACCTACTGACCATCTCCATTCAATTTCATTGTATGGAAAATAGCAGCCTGAACATTGTGTTCAATTTTGTCCTTTGTGTGGTCCACTAAAGACATGCACAAAAAAAGTTGAGTATGAGTAAATGATGACAGATTTTTTGCAGATTAAAGTGTCCCCAGTTTAAGAAGCACAGCAGATACAAACACGCCAGTCTGATCTCACAGCAATATATACATATTTTATGAGGTAGCTAATTCATACTAATTCGTACAACCTCAATTTTCGATAAACCGTACATATTTTATGAGTTGCCAGTCCGTAAGAATTTGTACAAATGACCTAAACCTAACCACGGCCCCTAAACCTACCTGTCACTGGGGTTTAGATAAATCGTCCAAAATCGCAGTGAGGTCGTGCGAATTTGTAAAATACGTATGAATTACTCGTGAGACTGTGTTGCACACACCACCACCAGTTCTTAACATTACATGTCTGAGGCAGTGAAATGATAGCGTGTCATTCCATATTTTTCCCCCTTCACCATCATTTACACACTCGCCATCCCGTACTTTTTTTTGGCAGACACACCCCTATCGGTTTCTGTCTCTATTATCCCTTCAACTGTGTATGCATTAGCCCACCGGCCCCATATTCAAAACCCTCATTATGCCCGACCGCTATCTGATGTTACAAAAACGGTAATGGCACACAACTCTAAAGATGGCAGAGAAGCGGTCACACAGAAAAAAAATTAAAAGAAATATCCCCGCTAAGATGATGAGAGAGCCAAATCAAGCCGCCGGAGCGTCCTTCTTCCTTTTACCTCAATCATCCGCCCGGCGTCCCCGTGCCCTCTCGGCCCTTACTGCCAACACCCTACCGTCGTCCCCCTTCCATACCTATTTCATGTTGTTTAATGCCACCCTCCTCTTTTGAAGTTTTAAAGCAAGGTTCAAAAGAGCCAGGTGCTGAATCATAATATTAAAGCAGAGGAGGGGGGGTGGAGGCTTCATAAAAGCAGGAAGATCTGAGCAGGCCAAGGCAACAAACATGGCTTTCAACTGCCTTTCTGTCGGCCCCTTCTGCAGATGTCACCAGTTGTTATCCCCAGCAGAGACTTCAAGCGTGGAGCAGCGCCCCTGGCTCCGTCCGCGCACACGTTTCAAGTGTCAATCACGCGGGGGAGGGCTTCCTGGTCACTGTCCTGTGAAAAGTGCCAACATTTTGCCATTGATTTAACTCACTCAATACACAAAGATGGAGCCAGCTTTGTGCGCGAGGGGTGGGGGGAAAGACCCTTTGGCAAGGTTATTTTACTGAACGGCGCTTTTGCACTCGGCACTCCTTGGTTTGACTGCCACATAACAGCCGTGTATGCCTGATCTGAGCGACGGGCAAAAATGAAAGGGGAAGGAAAATTGTTTGGAGGCAAAAGAACATGCGAACTGAAAGGGAAATCGTGTATTGAGACAGATAGCAACATTGTCTGAGACAACAAAACTTCCTTTTAACCTCGTTTAGCCTCCAAATACCTCCTGGGAGGCCGCATTGTGGAGGTTTCTTTAAACACGTTTAGCACTTCAGTGCCTCGGAAAAATGAAACGAATACTTCTTACGCTCGGTCATCGCTGAGAGAGGTTTTGCTTGTTGATTGTTTGATGTTACTGCTAGGAGAGACATCAAACAGGAAAGCGTCAATAGTCTGACTAACGTCGAGGCAAATGCCTCAGAATAGATGCTTTCTTTCAGGCTGCGCTCGTGGAGCTGCTAGAACAGAAAGAGAAAAAAAGGTGGCGAGACAAAATCTGACAGTATAAAACCCTTTTACACATCAGTTAACTGGCTTGTTTTTTTTTAAACATAATCAGTAAACACCTGTCAACGCCATTCATGTTCCCACTGATTTATCCAGTAACTTTGACCCCTAAGACCTTTAAGATACAAGTAACAATCAGACTTTTTTCTCTTTCTCGTTCGCGATCGGCGCGGCCATCTGGCTGGAACGTGTTTTCCTCCCACAAAAGAGGAAGAAAATAAGAGCAAAGACACATTTGACCTTGGCACGTCCTTTCACCTCCTTGCACCTCCCTCTCCCCCCTCAGGGGTCCCGCCAGTGAGGACACTGTCAGTCAGAATGGGACATCCTGGATACATAATCGTGGGGAGCTGTTATGGATTTCCCCCTTTGCATTATCTTTCAACAGACTGACTTTGGGAAGAATTACTTCAAGACTTCATTTAGTCTACCGCAGACAAACAAGTTCGTAAAGTCTTGCTTTATTTTTAACCTTTTTTAACCTTTCAGCTGCTGAAAGTTGTTCTGAGCACTAAAATAAAGCATGCGAGAACCATTTATGTAAACAACAAGTATTTATAGAGCATATATTTTAGGTAATATACTATGCCCATTGCAAAAAAAGCTAGTAATTTTAATACTTGGATATACTACTCTTTAAACAACTAAAAGAATCAAGCGCTACTAGAAAATATTGCTTATAATCTTATTTCCTGTGCACTGCTTTAATAGTCAGTTTAGATCACTGTAAATAATCAACACTAACTGCTAACTTACAAATCACTGGAGTTTAACAAATCACATTTTTAATTGTCAGACATTAAAAAGTAAACAAAGAACACAGAAAAGAAACACATAAAACTATAAATAACTATAAATACCTCATTTGCATTAGTATGATTAGTAACACCCGCATCTAAGTGTTTCTTTTCTGTGTGCTTTGCTTAATTTTTTTTAATGCTTGAGTTATTGATAATCAGTTACCAGGGATACTTATTCACACATACTGCGGTTTGTTTCTTTGAGCTGAATGTAATTATTTTTAATGGAAACGTTGACATTAAACGCTCCAGATAACTGCATAAAAATCTTTAAATAATAGATAAACAAATCAAATAGTAACAAAAAATTGTGCTTTAGTAGTGTGAATCTTGTGAAAATTGGTTATTAATATACAGAAAGTCTGAAAACAGATTCAAAAATATTCAAAAATTCCAAATATTTTTTTAGCTAAACTTTATCAAAACAGGAAAATTTGCTGAAAATGTGCTCACCTTCAGACAATCCGAGATGTAGATTTATGTATATTTCTATTAAATATTTACTAAATAATGACTTTATATGTATTTGTTTACATGTGTACACAAACTCATGCAATTCAAAGCATTTATTTTATAGAAAAAAAAAGTAAAAGTAATATTATTAAAAGTAAAAGTAATGTTATTACTAGAATTAGAACTAGAACTAGAATATTACAATGTTTTAACTGTCCCTTTTGATCAGGGGTGACGTAGTTGGGTGAAAAGTGAGACTAAATTACCACTGCCCCAAGTGGGGGGAGGGCCCCCTGAGGAGTGAAATTTTATTTTCACAATAAGATCACAATAAATGTTGTGAACTAATGTAAATGCTAATATTTTGGGGTAAATGCATCAGTTGATTGATGTATTAAATGGTGTTGTAGGTAGCTTGCGGGGGCCCATGGCCACTGCTTGTGCATAGGGCCCAGAGTTTGTTGTGTTTTTGCTGTATAAAAGTATTACTTTAATACTGCCTTATACTTATGTTTATACTAACAATTCTGATGCTTCCTTGCACACACACACATTTAAACATGGAAAAAATAACTCCAATATTATATTTTTATCTCAACTTCCAAGGTGGCAATTAAAGAGCAACAGATTCCAGCGATATACGTCAAAGACATAAATATATCCTCCACACCTCGTCCACCTTTTGAAAGCCTTTTTTACGAAGCTCATCAGGCCTAATTCGGGAGAGTAAATGTGAATTCCACAGGAAATTAGTTGTTTTCAAACGGGGTCAAATTAAACTTTGGCAGAGCGACACGTGCTGACAGACACAGGAATATACGTCATTAACCATATTTGGCGATGCCCTTTCAACTTTGCAGGTCACGATGGAAGCGTGTTTGTGATGACACTGGACGGCTCCGATGAAAAACCCTACAATTTTTCATTTGCGAGGTCGTCTCTCCAACACAGGCCGAGCACATGAAGGGGTTCCTGTAGATCTCACGTACCCTCGCGAGCGCGCACTTTCCTGAACCCTGTTTGAACCGTGCCAAGCTGCCCAAACACAGAGAAACAGAGCAGTCCCATGGGCACGGATTTTACAGGAGGGCAGTTGCTATGTCACGTACCTCAAACAGAGATGATTGGCTCGAGGAGTGATGCAAAGGATCTTGGGGGCTGCTTCGGGCTCCGCCGTTCTGTAAAATAGCAGGAAGCATATATCTGTCAGTCTCCATTTAAAAGTTCACCTGTAAGGAAATGTTCTGGCCAGCAGTGCTGACACAATCACGGCGCCTAGCAACACATCCTCCTGATCCCTGCCTTTTGTGATATGACATGCTTCTGAACCACAAAGTTTCCTGCTTTGTGCACAGATCGTCTCAGCAAAGCCTCTCGCCTTTGTTCGGCGTGCAGAGGAGGAAAAAAGACGACAGAACGAGGCATAAGCGAGGGGCAGAATGAGGAAGAGATGCCAGTGTCCGTCATTGTCCGGCACAGTGTCCTCTTTTTTCACAGTCACATGAGGATGTCTTCAGAAAATCACATGGCTCTTTTTGTTTGACGGCCAAGAATACTGAAGGTTGTGATATAACGATTCTATTCTTCTGCCAACAGCACATATTGAGTGGCTCCTCTAAACACTGGGAGGACACTGCTAATGCCCTCTCTTTGTTTGCAGAGAGGTAGATTTCAATTACAGGGGTGGAGAACTAGAACTAGTTGTACAATCCTTTTTTTCAATCCCCTCACATAATTTCGTGGTAAGAAGGCTGTTATTGTCTGACACCAGCACATACGGCGCTGGGTTAATACCAATACAGCTTGGCGTGTTGAGCTGTGTAAGAGTGACAAAATTGTTAGGTGACTTGGGGGCCTTGCAGTGTCCACCTGGCTCAGTTTGCTGCCAAAGTTTCTATCACACCTCTGAGATCGCTAAGCCCACCTCCTCACCTCGCTCCCCTGGCACACGCCTTGTTTTCAGTGTTATTTTATTCCCTGTAGAAAAGGTCAGCCAATGAAATGACCTCTATGGTCCTCCAATTCCTAAACCACACCAGAGTGATTTGCATAAAAGACGGCAGACCACTGGAAAAGTTTAAAAAAAGGGAAAGTGTAAAACAACAACACTGTAACTAAAGGTTTCCCAAATGGAAAGAGAATGTGGTAGGACTGCTAATAATGCATTAATTTAACTAAATACAAAAGTGTATGTAAAATGTAAACATTAAAATAAATAAGTAGTAATTACAGTATAATAACTGAACAGTTGAAAGAGAAATTTAGTACTTAAAAAGTGAAAATAAGTCATTGTAAAATAAACAGTTCCAGGATTTTGGTTCACAAAAACATTTAGAAACCTTATGAATATGAACCATATGAATGTTCTGATAAATGTATTCCCAGTTAAATAATGTGTAAAAACAAAGTTTCTAGGGTTTCTTAAGTCCGAATTTCATCTACAAAAAGTTAAAGCTGTGATAGAATTGATTAATTGAATTATCTAAATAATAATAATAATTACAATAATTTATGTTACAAATAAAATACAATAAAGATAATTAAAGTACAATAACTGTAAACTGTAAAAGGAGGATAGCTGACATTTAATATTAATAATTTAAAAAAAAAAATTAAATAAGACAATTTAAAACTCATTATAAATGAAAAGAGTCAGTTTTTAAGTATAAAGAGTTCTGTTTCACAAAATTAGTTGAAAAGAGAAAAAATAACAACACTTCAAGAGGTTCATCAACAAGAATTTGAGATTGTGGAAGAAATTTTAATGATGTATTAAGTAGATAAATATAACTAAATAAAAATATTTTAAATTATATATAGGAATAACACTTAATTTTCAGAGTCACTGCCACAAATTACATCTACAGTCTGTAGTAATAACAGTAAATTACTCCTTAAAACATGCAGCTAACCCTATTCAAACCCTATTCATAACCCTAACACTATGCTCTCAGAAAAAAGTTACAAAAGCTGTCACAGGGTTGTATCATTTAGGTACTAATTTGTACACTTTATGTACTTTTTTTAAAGTACTAAAATGCACAGCTTATAAACAAGGCATAGAAGTTTGTACCTTTTTAAAGAGAACTGAGAGTCTATCGTATAAATGTGTAAAAACACTGAACAAAACACCTTAAAATAAAGTGTAACCAACAGAGGTTAACTAAAATATATTATAAAATAAGTGAACGATTATTTTAACTACTAATTTCATTAGTAAAAATATTTTAGGTCATAGGGTTATACTTGACTTCAGGGGAAAACAGAAGTACTGCTACTTTGGAAACTTCTTGCTTTTAAGTACTAAGAATTGTTTTGTACAAGTGACTTTTGGCATGACTGTAAACCGTATTCCCATTTGCACCCTTACAAATAATAAGTGTATTTTTAAAGTGTTTGAACTGAGGAAACACCCCTAAATGGACTATAAATATCACTAAACATTGCTGTATGAATCAGAGGCATACAGCTCTTTTCGTCTTCTTAACTGACCATGTATTGTACATAATAGCAAACGCTCCTTGTGTGTGTGGGTGTGTGAGCGTCTGCATCTGCCTTTACACAATAAGAGTTATTAGGTTGCAAGCCTAGTTCAAACAAAGAGTCTTCTGAAGTACCTAAAAACATCTGAGTATACACATTCAAAGGCCACCGCAATGGATCAAGCAATCCTTTTCTTAAGAACCGCACGTAGAGTAATATGAGCTCTGTCCCAAAAAATGTCTCAGTCCACTCCCTAGTTCACTACACAGTGAATCAGTAGATTGTGAACACATATTGGGACACTAGCAAAGGCATTATTAAACTAATCTCTGGATGATATTCTTACAAAACAGTTGTTTGACCACTCATAAAAACCAGCGCTAACAAAACTGCTACGTACTATAACATCCTTTTAATAATCTTCATTGTAGCTGTTAAGAAATGTGCAGTAGTATGATGAAATATGAGTACCTGTCAATTTGAACTGGTTTGTGTTGCGTTGTCCTTTTTAGAGAGCTAAGGAGCACTATTTCACTTTAGGTGGAGCACTACTAAACTAGGGAGCTTCTTTTTAAGCCAATATGCTTAACTCAACTAATTTTCAATAGAGTTTGCTGTTAGCATGTTGCTAAGCTAACACTGTAACACTCTAAACACAAAAGTACTTTACACTCTGAGGGAAAAAAAGCTGTTTTTGAGGCAGAACCCTTTCAAAAAGATCAATTCTGCTCCAAAAGGGTGCACATAAGTACCTTAAATGTACTAACTTGTGTCTACATTATACATATTAGTTCCAAATAGTACAAAATTGTATTTTTAATCATGTTTCGTTTAAGCATTAAATGTATTGCAGTGCATTATGGGATTACATTTATCATGAATGATACATGGGATGTTGCCAGAGAATGACAAAATAAGTTGGCATAACCTTTGATATTAGCTTATTATGTAACCCGTGACACCCGAATTTCTTATAAGTTGTCTATCAATGGACCAGTAAGCTCAGAAGCATAGATTCGTCCAAGAGAGATTTTGTAACAGCAGTGAACACTCAGACACAGGGTTTGAGGTAAGTATTGTATTATAACTATGACCACAGAATTAAACAATAAGCAACAATTTTGTGTGCAATGGCCTATTTACTATTCATGCAGTAGTAATGAATTATACCCCTAACTTTTGCAATATCATAAGTTGATATTTCTTGTTTGTTTTTTTCCCCCTTTGTTACTAGCTAATTCATACACTTGACGGTTAAAGATTATTCCTTGGTTTAGTTACTCAACATATGTATTGAAAAATAAACCTCAACAAAGTATTTGAAAGAATAACACACAATAAGTCCAATGCTCGTGGTTTACAATATGGTTAAAGAATGATTCTTTGGAAAATCAATCAGTTCATAATGTCAGTCCAGGAATCCAGGAATTGGTGAAATCCACAATCTCTAAAGTCTATCCCGAAATAGGAAAAGTGATATAAAATACCACTCCTACCATTTGAATATGAATGTGTTTAATTTCTGTGTTCTTTCAAAACAGGAATGTTCAAAAGGTCCGGTTAACGGGCGGCTCGCCAGTCCAACTCTGCCGTTACGCACAGAAGAGAATTGAGATTGTCCACAATCCAGGAAGGGTTCACACTTCACTCAATTCTCATCTAAAGCAGACCACAATCAGCGGCTAAACATCAGCAAAACATCACACAGACCGAAACCAAAGAGAGAAAAAAGAACCTGGCCTTGAAAACACAAGGCCAAAAGAACAATTAGCACTTTGCAGTGTACGCATTGATTCAGTTTGACCATTTTTTTAAATAAACAACCATTAATATCCATTTACATGCCTCTGTGTACTACATTGCTTTGTGTTATTTCTCTAATTTGGCATTACCTTTTTCCACTTAAATCCTATGCAATCATTTGTACAATTATCTTGTTTAACACACAAAGA
The DNA here is from genome assembly GCA_032357475.1 of Enteromius thamalakanensis. Lineage (NCBI taxonomy): Eukaryota > Metazoa > Chordata > Actinopteri > Cypriniformes > Cyprinidae > Enteromius > Enteromius thamalakanensis. The sequence goes on from JAUCMT010000036.1 coordinate 12,864,350, forward strand.
GCTTGTTCTTTTGACAGAGGCAAGTCTTTACTATAAATAATATTTGACAGAAGCTTGGTTTCTCCCGGTTGTTGTTAAGGTAATGCATTAAGCCACGTTAAGTTGTGTTCTTATAATGAACTTATATGCGGGAGAAAACACTAACATGATATTATTCACTTTATCTGTTAAATATAGAATCGTTCTTTTGACAGTAGTTAGATATTATTACAAGGAAGGTTTGACAGATATTTGGGTTTCCCTCGTCGGTTTTTAGGGGCTTTAAGCCACATTACGTGTTTTTCACATTTTAGCATGTCCCAATCCTTCACTAGAAATATATAGACACAACACATAAAATGTTAGCATTATGCTAACGCTAAAATAGCGTTGTTAACATGCGTTTAGAACATAACACAAGCAAAACCTAAATGTTTCTGCTGTTACACAAGTATGTAGTTTCATCTCACTGATGCATAACGATATACAAACACATTAAATTGCTCTTAGGTCTTTTATATTTACTTTTTAAAACACTGAATCTCCTGGAAAAGCGATGGACATCTGCTCCCATCTCAAGTTCACAGAGAAAAGCCATTAAAAAAGTGATTTCATTGGATACCATTATAATCCTGCATACTTTACTTATATATATTTTCATAAATAGTTAATTAAATCACATGCATATATTTATTCTAGAAGCGTATTGTTTTTTTGTTTTTTTTTCATACATTTGATCTTATAATCTGCTCTATTATTCTGTCTCAGCTACTACCCACTAGTTATACTATACAATAGCCTGGACGTCTTGATGGAAAAAAATGGCCAAGTGTCCCTTTTAGTGCGGCATGTATAATAGACAGAACTCCCCTCAGGATCACAGATTTGCTAAACAGCTGACGGTCATGGGCTAAAGGCATGGTGCTGGCTGCATCTGCATGTGTGAGCTTTTTTTTCCTCCTTCCAGTCTCAGCTGTCATGTCTATTCACCCCCTAAATCATGACAAGCATGTGAGAGGATCTTTACAGCTATTCTTTCAATAATAAGCTTGTTTTTTTCCGCTCATACGCAGCCGTACAAGGTCATCAGTTAGCATTTTAAAAATAAACATGATTAAATTTATACATTATTCTTTTATACCCAAAAACAATAGTTCTTTATGGCATGATTAAATATGCCCAAAGAGTCACGGCCAAGAAAGCAGGTATTTTTATCTGACTCTAACACCATCAAGTCATAAATCTCCACCTGGAAAAAAGAAATTAATAAAACCTAATTACATGCCAACTATTTTTCCACCTCTCTTACCTCCTTCCTAAAATTTCCTGTTTGGAATCACATGAAAGTTGGAAAAAAAGAATCTCCTTTTTTCCATTCAGGTTAGGGGGGGGTCAAGGGCAGGTGCGCAGTGGCACACAGCTGCATCCAAGAGTTGTTTTCCACCTCTGCTTTACTAGAAAAACAGCCCTATTCCATCTCAGCTCGGAGATCTGACCCGGATTGATGCATCGCTTAGGTAGCGGCGGAGATCTCTTATACAAAGACCGGACGTGAGATCTGACGTGGTAACTTTAGTTTGATTATAGACTTGATGACATTTTAAGGGCTGGTTTTGTTTTTGCTGAGCTGTTTTTTGTTATCGCTATTAATATGATACGAAAGAAGCAGCATCAACCCGAAACAAAATTTAAAAAAAGGACAGTTATGCTCTCTTGACCCATCATCCTACATTGACCCTCCATTATCTGCTTTTATCTCTGCTTAAGTCCAGCTCATCTCAGGGTATTGTCATTCTCAAGTGTTTAAGATACTCTTCCCAACCCAAATGTACAAAGCAGATGTGAGTGCCATAAGCTCCAGACTCTCTCCCTTCCATCTCTGTGGCTGATGTCTTCTGGATGAGTTAGGTATTAAATATGAGAATGTTAACAGCTGGTTGTTCATCCTTACTTGAGTGCATTAACCTCTTTAGCTGTTTTTTGATTCCGGGAGAAGGGACCCTGGAAGCGCCTGGGCTTTGGCAGGGAGACAGGACGCTAAAGTCCAGAGACAAGAGAACGACAGCGCCGGGGAAGGTAAACACGGGCGAACCCGGAGGAGGTGATCGACTTGGGCAGCAGTCACCTGCTTGCTCGCTTGCACAAGAAAAAGCAAAGGTCGGGGTTGTCCAGGCAGAAAAACACTGCACTTTCTTCTGCTTATTTGGCTAGCGGGGTGGCAAAGCCACTTTTGGAAGGGTTCCAGGGACAAACATGGATAAGACACACACATACACACACGCTTGCGGAGGATGGGTGATATCATGCCTGCTGTGGCCGGCCGAATCAGGGCTCCGCTGGAGCACTGATGGGTAATGAGGAAGAAAGAGCACATCTGCACAGGGATGCCGTGCCCTTGGAGCTTTTAGTGTATTACCACACCATAAAGACACTGCGCATGTACAACCCTTGTATTAGAATCACCGTGCCGGAGGATGACAGATGATCATTATGGTTATGAACTGTACATTTGTGATATGCTTCATTTATGATGGCATATCTGGTTTTGATTGTCTTTGGGTCATAAAAAACACTGGAATCGTTGTATTTGTGTTGATTTTTCTGATGCAGGTTATTGGAAGTTCAGTAAAACATAACATTTGGATATTATTCACTCACCGTCGTGTTGCTCCAAACCTGTACATTTCTACCAAAAAAAGTGGTGCACATGATATGTACCCTTTATATAAGTCTTCTGAAGACACATTATAGCTTTGTGACTTATCTCAAATCTATATGACTTTAAGATATGGTAATAAAATCTCAGAGATTTTTATCCCTTCATTTAAGTGCTCATAACATTCATTTATTTATGAACACGCAATACACTGAGCAAACCAAATATGGTAAATAAGCTCAACTGTACTTGCTTGATGTATAAAAAAAAAACAATTGGCAAAAATCTGTGTTTCAAAGAGGAATGAAACACTTATGGAACAACTAATTTTTGGGTGAACTGTTAAAAATAAAACAATTAAAAATAAAGTTTTAACTTCAGTGACACCAAAATGTTTTTAAGAAAACATGACACACCATTTTTGACTTAAGTATTGATATAATCCTTATATTTTCATAATGAGCCTCATGGCTTCATAAGACTTAGGAATAGGAATATACTGCATTATATCTTATGGACCACTTTTATTACACTTTTAGGGGTGTTATCTTTGCTCTTTTTAGATTTTGACACACATGGTCATTATAAGCTGTTGCTGTATGGAAAGTGCGAAAAGATTATTACAAAAGATTATAAAAATGTATTTTAATGTTCCACTGGGGAAGAAAAAACAGCATATGGGTGGACCACATGGCTACAAGACAAGACAGTGACTAAATGAACAAATTTTCAGTTTTAAGTGAACTCTTCCTCTACGTCATGCCCTGTACTAAGTCACACCCTCACTGTTGTCTCTTTATTTGTTTAAGGCAAAGCTAAACTGTGCCCTGGAACTAGGATTTATATAGACCCATCAACATCACAATAAGTCTTGCTCTAGGCTGAATAAATAAAGACAAATATGCAAACTGTAGTGGTTCACACAGACGTCAAGCTCCTAATGCCACTGAGGAAAAAAAGGATCTTTTGAATCGCCACAGAACAACTCAGCGAAAACACCTGCCAGTCTCAATGTCCTCAGCTTCAAGACCGGGGTTAAAAAGCATGGTCTCTTTGAACTTGTTCCTCCTGAGTAAATATTGTCTTATCAACATGTCCCTAATGGACTATCCCCTGTCTTCCAGTGAGGTAGTTGTAAAGAAAACAGGGCTTGAACAGAAAGCTCCTTTGTATTAATTTTTCTTTATCTATTGTCTCTATATTAGACGCATTATCATTTGTGGTTAAGGTCTGTCTATTGAATACGACTTGGCAGGTGGTCATGTTTGCCAACATAAGAAAAGTGAGCTTCTGTCTTAAGTATGTCAACAACCTGAGAGTTTTATGAGAACAGGCAGGGGGAGGGGAACAGAGAGAAAGAGAGAGAAAGTTATACAGGTCAGTAACATGCAGGTCTTTTTGTTTGGATTTTTGTTATGTCTGTGAAGAATCATTTCTAGATTTTTGATAATTTATTTATTTAATTAGCAATTAATTGATTGCAGGGCCTAAAGTGAAGTCTAGATGGTGTCACTGTCAAAATAAGAAAAAAAAAAAAGTTTCAGTATAAAAAAACTTTGGCATTTTATTTAGTAAAAAAATGCATGAATAAATAGAATTATTATTAATACATAAATTGTGTATTTTATATATATACATCATATTCCTTGCTGTAACAAACATGCAAGAAGCAATTTTGTTGTCGTGACAAAAAAGAAAAATCGAGTCCCCTGTAGTCTTTCATGACTATGTTTCGAGGAGAATAAACAAAAAATGAATTTAAATAAATCAATAAATAATACAAAAAATAAATACATCAAAACAAAAATGTAACTTTTTAATGGAGTAATCTTGATAAAAGTTCATGATTAAATTAAAGTGAATTTTTTTCTATTTTTATTTATTTTTTATCTTGATAATGATATTTATTCAAAGTGCAATATTTCATCACTTACACAATAATGGTTACTCCACATAAAAAAAATTAATATATATATATATATATATATATATATATATATATACTGTATATATATATTTTATTTTTTAAATAAATACATTTATAACTGTATGAAACCAACATAGTTTATGTGCTAAAATTACATTCCTAATAATTTGGCACTTGCAATGTGAACTAGATTATTAAATGATTCCTCCTTTCATCATCTCGGACATCTTTATTTGTCATTGACCCTTACATGTAGAGGGACATCATGCTATTCTCTCTAAAACATCACTTTTCCCTGTCACTGTACAGACAATGAACACAAGCTCACAGGGTCGAATCACACCAGGGCCGTTTCACACGGCAACCCAGATAGAAATTAATTAGTGAAGAGACGTTTACATGACACAATGCCCGCGTGTGACATCCCCGCCACCTTCAACTGAAGCCAGCGGAGCCCTTAGAGACCCCATCCCGCCCCGCTGAGAGACGCAGCAAACTCGGCCCTTTTCTTTCCACTTTTGCTATTTAGCTCAGACAAGAAACGTGGTTCACAATGAAAAAAACAAAAATTAAATTTGGCCACATAACTACAGCTGGCTTGACCCAACTGGCTTTTGATCAATGCGGTCCTCGGCATCAAGTTTGTCTGCTGTAGACAAGAACGCCTCTAAATTGTTTTCCCCCTCAATGGCTGGAATTAATACAGCAATGTAAAGAGCTTACGATAAGTGTCTATCTGCCTCCAGCACTTGCACACAGAGGAAGGCTCGCACGCTTCGCCTTAATTTGTGTTAATTCATTTGGTCACAGACTGAAATGTGTGAAACGTTGATCCTATGAAGAGGGAAATTACAAAAAGAAAACATTACGAACGGAAGCACAATGAAGAACCGTATGACTAAAGTCAAGGGTGGGTTTGCCTGAATGCGGCAACATTTCTAAGTGGATGTAATTCCATGGTGATTATAATAAGCGGGTTAAGATAAACCCGGAGGATGCTAGCATAATGCACATGCGTCTATTTGTCATGTTTTTCCTTGTACTCTTTGTGTTCACAAACTTTAGCAGCACTCTCTTACTTATCAAAAGAATGGCCAAATACGTATTATCCTCGTGATAATTCGCAGAGAAAAACATTAAGGATGATGGACGGAGAAAAAATAATATGTCTTTGACATTTTTGTCCCAGAACATCCTCCGCCAATGACCTTCTGTACAAGACACGGTAAAAAGAAATGCTTCTCAAAAGATGAGCTGGCCGTGGAGGAAGAGGAGAGAGGAGGAAACAGAGACTTTTTCACCTCTTGCATGTCGCTGGTTTCCTCATTGGAGAGGCCGGCTCCTCACCAGCTGTCATCCTGTAGGAGAGCAGAGAGTCCGGAACACCTCCTTCATAGCTCAGCAGACTCTGCAAGATAACACACACACACACAAACAGTGCACCCTCAAATATGTGAAGGTCTTTGCATTTAACAGTAGTAAAACCATGCATTTTATACAAACTCATAAGTTTCAAAATTTAAATATTAAAGTATTTAAAATAAATAAATACAGTTTTTTTTTTTACTTTTTTTTTAGCAGAAAAACTGGTTGTAACATTAGTGAGAGGAAGTCACTGTGGAAGTGTTTCCTGAGCACCAAATCAGTATTTAGAAGCTGGATTAGTGACTGCTTTACCAATACAGGAATAAATGGCATTTTAAAAAATATAAAAAATTAAAAGAGATATTTTTAAACTAATAATATCAGAAAAATATTGCTGTTTTTACGGTATTTTAAAGGTGAGCATAAAAGACTCACCATGAGCATAAAAGCATAAAAAAAACTTTTAAACAGCATGTTTAATAAAAAACAGAAAAATTGAAATAAAAAAATAATTTAAAAATTAGTAATATTTTAATCAATAGTTTAGTTTAGTTTGTGACGTTATAAACACAGCATTGTTTCCACAAGGATGTGCCGTGGTTTTTCAGTCGAATCGATTCCTGTCCTACATTTTCCCTCAGTGAACTCTGAAATATCACATTACAGAAGTTAAATGGCTTGTAAGCAAAAATACAAGTGGGCTTTGATTCTTTGCACTAGTTTTCTAAAAATACTAACCCAAATGATACATAAACACTCCTTAATAATTACGAAATGTTGGTGGAACACTCTTAAAAATAAAGATCCTTCACAATGACATATAAGAACCTTTTTACCTACATGGTTTGGTAAAGAAACTTTCTTTCTTTAATATCAAACTTTATTTGACTGAATGGTTATTTGTGGAACCAAAAATGGATCTTCCATGGCTTCGCTGTGAAGAACCTTTTAAGCGCCGTTATTTTTGAGAATCAAGTGTGATATTCTGTGATTAATTGAGTTTATTAATGATATCAGGCATGTAATGTAATTATTTTTTAAGTCTTTAAACTATTTTAAGAAGCCAGAAAAAAAGAAAACGTATACCTCGATCTGGTTCCGGTAAAATCGAGAACATTAGCTGAGCGAAGTGCAATGTGTGAACTGTCTGGGTGTTCCCTCTCTCAAGAGACAGACAGAAGAGATTAATAGTGTGAAGAAAACGAGAATGAGAGAGCGCTAGAGAGAGAGAGTAGCTGCACTAATCTGTGCGAAATGCTCTTGAGAATGTGAAGCTCGAGGGAAGAAGTCTCAAAACACAAGCTGAGACATATGGCAGCCATCATCTTGATTAAACTCTGGCAGCACTTGCCGTAGGATTACAGTGAAACCCTCACAAGACAACTTAATGAAGTGAGAGACATGCATCAGGATCCATCACCCTTCTCCTGTGAAAATGTGTCACTGCTGTTTAGCATGGAATAATTTAATAAAGGATTGTTGAAGGGAACGTTTTTGCTGAGTAATGTGGAGTCCATCAATTTCAGCAGCCATTAATCCAGTCTTCAGTGTTACATGATACTTGAGAAATCATTCTAATATGCTGATTTGATGTTCAAGAAACCTTTCTTATTATCACATTTGTAAATGATTGTACTGTTTAATGACTTATTTTTAGGATTATTTGATAAAAATAAAGAATAAACAGCATTTATTTCAAAAAGAAATCTAATAATCTAATTCTGTCAAACGATTAATGGCATCCAAAATAAAAGTTCTGGTCACATAATATATGTACTGTGTATATTTATTATGTATATATAAATAATCAGACACATTAAATACTTTGAATATATTTATATAATTTATATTATTTTTTAAAATATAAACACTTTTTCTTAAATTTAAACATGCATGTTTATATATATATATATATATATATATATACACAGACATAATTAATATAAACAGTACACTTATATGCTATGTAAACAAAAACCTTAATTTTGGATTAAATTAATCATGATTAATCGTTTGACAGCACTGATATAATCAAATAAATAATGGTTATTTTAAGGTGTCCTTGTTACAGTGTAATTATACATTTAAGTAGTGAGTAATATTAATTAACTACATGTACTTAGTATATGCTTAGGGTTAGGGGTTTGTTTTGGGTTATTTGTAATTATGCATAATTCATTGTTATTATAATAATAAGTTCATGTAACTTAAAACAAGGACACCTTAAAATAAAGTGTTACCAATGTCTTTTCTGTCATCTTTGATCAATTTAATGGTTCCTTGCACAAAATAAATAAATTTTATCATAACAGTAGCAGCTCAAACAATAGCAGTAGGTGGTGTATGCAACACACGAATCATGAGTTTAATAACTGATAAAACACTGTAAATCAAAATGCAATGTAAATCACTTGGGTATATGCATTTACAGTTATGCACATGCAATAGGAGTCCATGGGATGAAAAAAATAACACAACAAATACCCTATGCTTGAATTGCTCTGACAGACACTGCTGAACTAATACATTAAGAAATGCCTGTTTTTAGCTTTTCTGTGCCATTTAGATGATTTGGTTATTTACAGTATGATGCCAAGCGAAGATCGAATCTCTGTTAAAGTCGTCTTTATGTATAATAGGTCTCAGTCAGTAAAGATGACTGTTTGTTGTGTCCATCTTGCTGAAGGCAGTCTCCTCTGTGTGAATGTTAAGGAGCAGATGCCCACCTGGCCCACAGAGAAGCCTTTTGGACCAGGAGACACCCATATGTTAGAGGAGATGATTCCTGCCGAGGATCACATACTTTACTGCCACAAATCTTACTGTGAGAAGAGAGAAAGAGATAATAGAGAAAAACAAATCTATGATACACTCATTCTGCACTGTATATTCTGAGAATGCGTGTTCACTATTAACCGACAGAATAACAATAAGGGAAACCAAATGAAAATAAACAAACAAACTAACAGGAAGCATCCAAGCGATGTGAAAGTCATTTTGCTAATAGGCTACAGGATTTTATCCAGGACTGAAGGACGGTTATTTAATCTAACAAGACATTAATAGGTCACAATTTGTTTATACAGCGCAAAAAGGAGTTGTTTTCCAACAACAGTGTTCTTGACGTCTTAAAAAATGCTGCGGAGACAACATTTTCGCCTGAGGCAAGATTTTAGAGGAGAAATTGCTGTAGTCTTCAAAACACCATTGTTTGCTCTCCTCTACCATCAGCAATGATCTTAGCTTAGACTTACAATTAAAGACATAATGACAGACTTTATGAAAATAAATGTAAATAGTGGGACAGATTCTGTTTATATCAGCACGCTGGCTTTTAGTGCGACAGCTGAGCAAACAAAACTCAATTCACGTCAACTGGAAATGTAGTTCTCTCTGGTTTCTTTGTTGCCAGTGATATTCTGAGCAGTTCATCTCACACTTACATGTGCATCATGCTTCAAACAACACTGGCATAAAATCAAACCCAGTGGGAGGAAACTTTCTTAGAACACTATTTTAAAGAGGATAAATGAATGAAGTCAGGATCCAAAATTAGCTTTTGGCCACACCTTCCAATAGCAGGTGGATTAGAATATTTACTTGCCATAAATATTTCTTAAGGGCAGAATACACATACATGACTTTTGCCCAGATTTTTGGACAAGTCTGGGAGAAATCAACGATAGTTTCTGAAAGCCATAGCCAGTTTTCTGATTTTGGGCACTAGGAGACTTCACAGAAATGATGGTCAGTCTTTTAATTCTTCTGAATCCATCCGGTTAGAGCATATCAGACATGCTTGATATTTCAAGCTGATTTTAGAACAGATATCATTTTGATTTGTCATCTTAGCAATGAGGCACATGTTTCTGCGTGAGTCTGTTGTGTTCGGAACAACTTAAAAAGGCTGGTAGTGTGTGATCCTCAGTCGTTTAGTTTATGATGCCCAGTTTTTCTCTGTAACCATTTACAAAGTTATATGATGCCTAGTGTTGTAAAATCTGTTCAGATTTTCTATTCTGTCATGTAGTGTGTTCCAGCCTAAATAAATAAATTAAGATTTTTTATTTACACATTTTCTTTTAAGTATATTTGTGTTACTGTCTCAAAAAAAGTAAATAAAATATACTGTGATCACTGGTTTTAGTTAATGAATTAGTTTAGTTAATAGGAAACATAAGTTGCAAGAGATTAGTTATTTACTAAAGATTTGGTTTTTAAATAGAATTTTTCCAAAAGAGAGAACAAATAAAATAATAATATTAATAATAATAATAATAATAAAAAGTAATACTAATTAAAAAATATATATTATTACGTGATAATTTGTTTATTTTTTGGTAAAATCAATCTCAAATCGAAATGGAATTTAAAAGTAAACCTGGATACAACAACTAAATACAGGCTCATTTATTTATGTTAAAGGAGTGACATTATGTTAATGCATGTGTGATTACACATGTAAAAGATTTTAATTTGGTTGCTGCACTTCAGATGCACTTCAGGTAAACAATGGCGCAAACCATGTCTGATAAATCAAAGGGTTTGAAGAGTAACATATTAACCCTGTCCCTGCATCGGAACCCCCAGATTTTCCATATGAATATGGAAGGCTTATGTCTGCTCCATGACTCTAATTCCCTCTGTCTGTTTGACTGATCCCTAGAGACAAGTTGTTGACCTGTGGTAACATTGTGATACACGGCCACTAAGCCACGTGGCTCCAGCAGTCTTTCCATACTCACTGGATGATGAGAGACGGGGAAGGCAAAGAGAGGGAGAGAGAAGAGGAAGAGAGTGACATCGTTTTATAAGCAAGTTACCATGAAAAATTTGCTAGCAAAATATTTGCACAGGAGTGCGCTCTGGGCTGGGTAGATAACCTATCTGTGTTTGACTTTAGCTTCCCATGCTCTAAATACTCATCTTCTGCCTGTTTGGCTTATTGATTAGTTTGGCAAGAAACTAGGCCTCTCTAGCAGTGACCAAGGTCAAACGGCACACACATTTAACTCGCTAATGCTCTAACTTCTGTTCTCTCACACACACACACACTCGCACTAAAACGGCATATACATGAGCAGCATTTATGCTAACGACACACAAAAAAAGCTATTCTAAAGTAATGTTATCTAGAGCGTTAACGCGTTTCTCAACTTGATGTCTCCAACTTTAAATCGAATATCTTTCAAACTGCCCGACCCCGCCCAATCCGATGGCCTCCCTTTTCTCAAGCCATGCAGACTAATGCGATGTGCAATTAGAAAAGATCGTTCAAATCTTTCTGCCGGCGGTGGCTTTGGTTCATCGTGCTGTTCCGCACCCATAGTGCACCGTGCGGTTAAAGAAGAACAACATCACTAACTTCGACCTCAAACTTCCTTCCAATCGCTCTGGGGGCGGCAGGAGAGGGAAGTTAGGGTTGAGGCGTTAGCCTGTACGCGCCGTTCATGCGATTAGCTAGCTATTCTTTAATTAGTCCTGGTGGAGAATGCGGGCAGAAGGCACTCATTCCTCCCCCTGATCGATGGTATTGAAATCTGAAGGTTATTTCTGGGGCGCCGGGCCTCAGATTGTCGATGTCATTCCCATCACATGTGCATTGCCCCTAAGCCTTGTTCTGAACTGGAAGCGTTAGCGGGCAACAGTGTGAAAAAAAGGTCCTTAATTCTAAGCACTTTGATTAACCTCTGCCAGCAAGGACTTGTCCGAACTGACTTGACATACCCATGTGACTCCCTATTATTAGCCCGTATCGAGCCACAGCACACTCCCAACCCCTCAACCGGCGCTCCCTCCCATCAACTACCCCCCAACCTGCAAGTTTGTCCTTATGTAGATGTATACATATCTGCCTACTTGCTGTAGGGGAGGCGGGCACATGACCTCCCATTGTGAGGAATACTTGGCACGTGGCCCTGCTCCTCAGTTAGAAGCATTGTTCTGTTGCAGAGGAGAGTGACACTGCTGGAGAAGATACTCGCTGACATTTTCGACTTTTTAACCACCATCAGCCCATTAATCAATGGCTGCATCTGTTTCGGAGGGAACGGGAGCGAGGGAGAAAGACAGAGGGCGAGAGAAAGAAAGGGAAACGGGGAGAGTGAGAGAGAGATGCTCGTGTAAATACACTAGCGGTAATCCGGCCAGACAAACGTGTGGAGGAGCCGAGAGAGAGAGACAGGGTTTGACTTTGACTTGCGCTGAGAGGGGGCTTGTGTCAGTTCCACCTTTGCTTTATCTCATCAGCTCAGTATTAGCACATTGCATTTGCCACTCAAGTGTTTAGCATATATGTAAATTTTATAGCCCTCGACATGTTTGTCCCTGCTGACAGCCATGAAAATGTTTGCCCATGAGTCTGTGTGTCTCTGTGTGTGTGTGTGTGTGTTCGTCGTTCACTTTTTGGGAAAGTGCATCTGAATGATGCTCAGCAAGGTGTGAATGTGCGTGTATGTACTGTACGTGTGTCCGCTCTTGGGTGTTAGTTTCCGTATGCGCTCTGATGATAAGCGAATGAGTGCTTCCTACAATAGAGCACTTGAGTATCCGAAGAAAAGGGAATTGTGTTGAACACAAGATGGCGTGAACAAAAATTTGAAGACACCTTCTTTTGCTTTGAAAGGAATCTGCATTCATTCAAAGGCTTCTTTCTTCTTTAGGTACAATGGTTGGAAATTTCCTGAGCAAGTAGGCCTCTTCTTTACCCTTCAGTTGTAGAAGCAAGAGTGTTTTGTAGGTGCGAGACACGGGTGACCTTTCTTTGATAGTCGCTGTGATATACGATGGGCCTAAAAGAATAGTCTGTCCCATGCTTTGCATTCAGCTGGCATGAGGGCTTTTTTTCCTGCTGCAAAAGCCACCTCATAATGTTTTCTAATTCTGTTCTATTTTAAGAGCATTACAGCATTCTATTTTAACAGCGTCTGAGGATCGCAACACGCATTCTCTATGTTAAAGCCTTCAGTGAAGGGCCCCAGGAAACATGCAACATTTTTATAAAACTCCTTTCATGTTTACAGACAATTTGTAAGATACTGTAAACTTAGCATTATTAATTTAGAAATCACGCAATTTGATGTCTACTGTAACTAACTTCTAAAATATTACCATGCTCTGTCCCTCAAAAACAACTTATTTAAATAGTTTGATCTCCTCTCTCTTTCATATAACTTTCAAATATATATTTTTCTAATTTAAAGCATTTAACATTTATCAATACAAGAAGTAGTCCTGCACTTAATATTTTGTAGCAACCACAGACTTCAAAATAGAAGTAAAATGTATGTGATGGATACAGTGATATGGTTATCTTCATATCATGATTATTGTGCATATGAATCAGCATGTGATACATCATCTACAGCAGTTGTGATTTTGTGCATATACATTTAGACTAACTGTCTTTGGCATTCTTTGTAAATCTGAATCTGAACTAAATTAAATAGTTATACCTCACAAGAAGTTGAATTATAATTGAACAGTGTGATGCCACAGAGGCGTGGTGTATGACAAATTTACTTTTAGAACATTCTGGGAAACAGATCTGTTTTTCCATCCATCTAGTTCTCCAGGTTCTCAGTGCTTTTATATTTTTCTCGCTGAAGCATTTAGTCATCTTATGTATCTAGGAAAAAAAAGTTAGTCGTAGATGACAGGGGTTAATCTCTTCGTGGCTCATATATGATGGAAATAGGCACATCAAGGTCTCTGGAGATGGACTTACAGCCTTGAGGTTGTCCACGCTTGACAATCCTCTCTTAAACCTTCCCAGATAATGGTGGCACATACAATGTCACATAAAGGAAGGAGACATTTTCTTGATTCAGACTACCTAGATGAGTGATTTCTTTTATAGGCCCCTGACTTCTTCCCTCCTTTTAAGCATACAAAAGAAGATTCTATGTAGATTAACTTTCAATTAACCATTTTCCTTGAAGAAATTTCAAATTATCTGAAAAGTGCATACGTGAACTACAGACCCTTCAATGTGTTGAGCAAAGCTGAAAGAAGGTTTTATTTACAGTAGCTGAAAGAAATGGTATTGAGAAAGAAATAAGAGAAAAGAGAAATGTTTCAAAACTCATGTACAATACCAGAATGTGACATTCCACATTTACAAGCTGCTAAAGAGCCTGCTTATTAACAACATGCCTGGGATTTGGTGCCTTCACAGAAAGATATACTAAACGGGTCTCGAAAACACAACCCTGTTAGTACTGTCCTTGTGAAAATCTGCCCAAAAACCACTTCAGCACCTTTTTAGTTGCAAACTCAGTCCTAAATGAGTTTGGACATTACTACCCTAGATGATATTATTAAATATAATTTTGGTAAAAAAAATAACTACTGTGAACAAACACATTTCTGAAATCTACTGTATGTCTTTTATTGGTCAAAAAAACAGATGGCCACACCCTACTCTCATGGTATTGGTTAAGCCATTTTAAAAGAAAGTTATATGCATAAATGTAGATAAAAAGCATATATATGTTGCTATATTGACAGTTAAATATTCTTTGGGGTTTTCTGGTGGGTGTCGAGCTGGAAACATACATAGAAACCTCCAGGCTTTGGTCGCTAATACATCATTGCTAATTGCTTAAACCAATCAGTGCCAAACATATTGAATGTAATCAGGCTGAAGCACTCGAATTCAAAACATCCTCATCAGGCACCGTTATCTGAATTTCTCTTCATGAGCAAAAGCTCAACAGCCTGTGTATAGAGTTGTGTAGGTGCACGAGTTTGTTCTTCCTCATGTCTTTTGGAAGTTTAGAAGATTGTGATCAAGTGCGATGAGGATGAACAGAAGGAGTGATTACTAGAGATCACAGGCCCACTGTAGAAGAAGGATTACGGCTCAAAGAGCAGTTTACACTCCTCTTCTCTCAACTCAATTTCTCAAGGCGCTGCTTTCTAATGATTGGACTTACACTCAAGGCCACGCGTTGGCAGTCACACTATCCAAACAAACACACAGAGACACGCGCATGCACACACCACATTTATTAATAGCCGAAACAGCTGCGGATCCTCTGGCTCACACCCGAGGAGAGGAATTCCCAGCATTCAGTGGACAGAAGTGTGTTAATCTGCGATTCTTCACCATAGGCAGAAGACAGATGGATTCCTTCACTCTTTCACTTTTCTCTGCGCGTGCGATGGGATCAGCTAGCAAGAGGCACGGGTATCCACCGCTAATTAAAGGTGGTGGGTGGGAATTGGAGGGATTGCTGGACAGATGGACTGCCTTCACCAAGGAGCCAGGGATCTTTGAACCCGGACTACGGAGCATATTTAATTAAAGCTCTAATTTTCCCAACGGCATGAAGATTTTTTTTTGTGTGTGAACAATGACCCCATTGTCTTTCTCAAGTTTCAATATGAGATCAGAGGTGTTGACTTTTCTGGATGTGATGTTAGGAATATTCAAATATTTTTAGTAAATAACTAACAGGCATATAAAACAGGCCTATTGAATGCATCCAAAAGCCTTTTAACCCTGGGTTAGCATCTTTTAAACCCTAGGTTATGGGACAATTTAACCCCGGGTAGTGGAGTAACCAGAGATATTAACAGAAGGTTAGTATCGGCAGTTACAAATTTATAATTTTTTTTACTTTTATTGGCGCACCAAACCCCACCCCTACCTCTGGACAATATAAACACACACAGGCAAATACAGTTACGGGTATCTATTGCACAAACTAATCATTGACAAGCAGTATAAATACATTACAAGCGTGTCACATTCCAAGTCTTCTAAAGCCATACAAAGTCTTTTTGTGAAAAAGAGAGTAATACAAGGTTTTCATCATTAAAAATGATTGCGTTCCGTTCACCTGTTCACATCTCATTCAGAAAACATACTCCCGTCTCTTAGCATGATGCAATCCCTCACGAGATACACAAGAACCAATAGTATTTCACAACAGCATGACGCAATCGATCACGAGACACACAAGAGCCAATGGTATTCTTACAACCAATGTTGACGTAAGGATTCTTGTAGCGGCATTTTTTGAAATTGAGCACAGACTGCAGAGAGCACAGAAAGTATGCAGAAGAGGGAGACAGCGACTGCCTCTATTCCTCTCACAAATCAATTGTTTTGCCTAAAATACTTGGAATATTAATATCTTTCAAATAATTGATGGCACTGGTTTTATCTGCCTGCTATATCTTGGGTTTTATTGACAGATGGTACGTTTAGGGGCAGGGGTTTGGTTACATGCTCATAAATGTGTAAATAATATAATAAGTAAAATTGTTTACACTGAAAAATCACACCCCTACATATATGCAATAATGCCATTTGCTTTTACCCAATATATCTTTTAATTATGACAATAAAATAAAAAAAAATATTGTGTGAGGCCAAGGACCCTACACGTCGAAAAGTGACTAAAAAGGGTTACCTTGACCTTCAAAAAGCGACGTAAAAGGGTTTTGACCAAGCGTCAAAATGTGACAATGAACCTACCCTAACAGTCTACTCTGAGAGTTAGTAAACATGTGGTTGCAAATTATTGACAATTAGTTGAAATGTAGTTGCAAGGTTACTACATACACTCAACAAAAATATAAACACAACACCTTTGTTTCTGCTCCGATTTTTCATGAGATGGACTTAAAGATCTAAA
>JAUCMT010000036.1:12882810-12898236 GCA_032357475.1 Enteromius thamalakanensis
TTTGGATTTAGCTAAATATTAGCCAAATAAAAAAAAAAAAAAAAAAAAAAAAAATATATATATATATATATATATATATATATATGAAATCTGTGATAAATGTTTTCTATTGTTTTAAAATATGACACTCATCCAAATTATGAATTTAAAAATATTATAGTCCATTTATAATTGTTCACTAAGTATCCTACATCTGTACAGCTTCCACTTGGCCATTGATTGCTGTCCTGTATTCTAAAAGTCATTCTAAAAGTTGTTTCCATTATAGTGTTGAATTTATGCAGATAATAATTCTTTAATTATTGTGCATGCTGTTTTTATTATAACAAAACTGAAAGACTTCAATATTGTATTTTGTCATACCACTTAAGCAATTTAAAACTGAATTAACAAGTACAGAAACCAGTTATAGAATCTAAATCAAACACTTTCCCTCACAAATATATATAGATCATAACTTAATGCCTTTGTGTAGTAGACTAAAGGGATGGCCTACACTTCCTTTGACTTTCATTCAATATAGGAGACCTGAAACGAAAGCTCATGCTAAGAAGCTGCAATGTGATACTTTGCTTATTTAACTGCAAACTTTAAATCTGAAATGCTGCATTTTCAAAGTTTAGTGTAGCTGTGGCTTAAGTGTTACTGTATGATTTTAAACGAATGCCCACTTGCTGATTTTTCCTAAAGAGCGAACTGACTATATAGAGCGGTGCACCGAGTGGAATAATTAAATTGTAGAATATAATTCTACAAAACATTCAGTTCTAACAAAACATTCAATAACTAACATGACATATCAGGGCACTCTTTAATTAATGACTTAATGAAGTCTCCACTTAAAATAATTGGCTTGGCATTAATCACTTAGTGCTGATAGCTTGAGCCTTTGTCCCAGTTATGATTTGCCTTTTTGTTTCTTGATGAGTGTCAGAGGTCTGTGTGTAAAATAAGATTTTTATACAATATTCATGTTGGTGGCCATTTTGTTGTTGTTACTTTTATGACATATGCCGTTGAAATGTTTGTAGACTATCTTTAAGCTTTAAGCAGAATCACTCTTTCTGACAAAACAGGAAGCAGCTCAGGTAGGAAAGTACCATTTTCATTCTCTCCCAGTCATCAAGGTCGAAATTTTCACTGCCGATTACTGAGACAGTAAATGTTTAAGACTTAAGACTTGTAGGGGCTGCACATGACAAACATAAAGCTAGAACGCTGAGCGAATGTGTTTACCATCCAACAAAAAACCTCCAAGAAACCATTATTTATTTGTTTGCTGTAATAGCATAGAGCTAAGCTGATGGCAGGACAGTGTGATAAAGCAAACGGATAACAGAAATATCTTATGGAAAAGGTTTTCAGCAGTTGGACTGAACCATTGGCTGCATTCCAAGTCTAACTGCTGCTCTTTAATCACAGGGGAGTTTTGTCCTCATTGTCAACGACCTGACAGCACACACCCTGAAACACCAGCCACATCTCAAGAAAGGATGCAGCTGCTTGCAAAGGAATTGCAGGCTTCACTAAGCATAGCCCAACCAGTATTTTCACAGGAAATTTGTCAAGCGCAGGAGCTTCACCCCGATGTAGTAGTGCACACTCTATTAACTACAAATCATGGACCAACACTGAGTTGAAGGGTTTGGACAAATAGAAGGGAGTGGTCAAACCTTACCAGCAAGTTTCTCACCTACACCTCTTTCCACAAAATCTTGGAGTCAAAGCTAAATCTAGAACAGTTAAGAATGTTTCCATTAAGGAAAAGGTGGTTCTGATCTGGAAAAACCTGCTAGTTCCAGATGACTGGCACAATGTCTTAAAGTACAGCAAGGTCAGAGTTTATCTGGTTAGCTTTAGGCTGTATTGTCATACCACTTAAACAATTTAAAACTGAATTACAAATATATAACAAATATATAAGGATCTAAACCTAATGCCTTCTTTGTGTAGTATTTATCTTTCTAATCACTCCTAAGCTCCCAACATGCTGCACATAAAACATACTAAAGACTAAAGGGATGGCCTACACTTCCTTTGATTTTCATTCAATATGGGAGACCTGAAACAAAAGCTCATGCTAAGAAGCTGCAGTGATACTTTGCTTAATTAACTGCAAACTTTAAAATCCGAAATGCTGCATTTTCAAAGTTTAGTGTAGCTGTGTTTTAAGTGTTACTGTATGATTTTAAACGAATGCCCACTTGCTGTTGTTTCCTGAATAGTGCCAATTCAGAGCAATGCGTCAAAGCGTCATTTGGTTTGATGCACATGGTAAAAACTAGCCAACCAATGAGATTTCCACCTTTGTTCATGTGAGCAAATGAGTTGAGTAGATGAAGAAGATGCACTTCAGCAAGATGAATGTAGGTCTCGTTTTTTCTTCATCGCCGGAGCTGCTGCTTGAAATAACCATATTTTTTGCCAGTTAACAAAGAAGCATGTGAATGTCCCTTCTTCTGTGTGACAAGCAAGTGTTCGAAGCATAAAAAGTTGTGCAGCGACACCTTGTGTACCGGAGTATCTCGTAAAATCGTGCGGGTATGAGCAGCCAAAAAGGCTGACTATATTCAGGCGTGGGGTACAGAACTAAAACTTTCTCTCTTTGTTGGTGGTATAAACAGTTAGGTTCAAGCAATACAGATATAGATATATAAACCTTACATAATTAATAGGCCTAATAATGTTGTTTATAATATAAGATAAACTCATGCACACAGACACACTACTGCATATTATACATTTTAAATACAATAATTATAATAATAAATATTATAAAAATATTGTTAAATAATTTATCCAATTGTAATGTCATTTATTTCTAATCATTAAAATTATTAAATTATTACACTTCCTAGCTGTATGTCAAGGCCAGCATGTAGTAGAATAAAGACACTTTCAATGTTGAATTATGTTCTCAAATAAAGGAGCAGGACTAGTCGACAAAGACAGCCATGGTGGGTTGTTTCCTGTAGTTACTGTTACGTCATTACATGTGCTGTCAGGACTAAAAGAGTTCTGCAGATATCCCAAAAGAGCATTAGCACCAGCACCAGCATCATTACAGTGGAAAAGTGGTACTTGTACTTCTCTGTGATGGGCTAGATGTGTTTTAATGTGGGAAAATGCATCTTGTTAATCGTTACTTACGGTGTGAATGACTGCTCTTGGAGCAGCTGGGGGAGGAGAAGGTGTGAGCCGCAGGAGTGATGGTACGGCCCCAGCTGTAGTGACCTGTCTGTGCTGATCGCCTGCAGCTAGCCTGAGGGCGGTGAACGCCTGAAGGAGGTCTTCACTGAACAACAAGTAAATAAAAGATATGAGGGATGTCAGAGCCGCAAAGGCCATGGCCATCGGGTAGGAGACTGA
This sequence comes from Enteromius thamalakanensis, assembly GCA_032357475.1. Taxonomy (NCBI): domain Eukaryota; kingdom Metazoa; phylum Chordata; class Actinopteri; order Cypriniformes; family Cyprinidae; genus Enteromius; species Enteromius thamalakanensis. Next base: position 12,886,180 of record JAUCMT010000036.1, read on the forward strand.
GACTCCCTGTGAGACAACATAAGCATCTGCAACACAAACCAACAACTCTTTGCCTCATAAAGAGACCCTTTTCTTCTCACCAATCAAGTACAATGCTGGATTACAGATGCACTGTGATACTGGGTTCAGGCATGAAACCTCACATATTTATCATTAATTACAATCAGATAGATCAAAAGCAATTCAAAGCAGCTTTGCATTGAAGCATCCTATCGGCAAAACTTATTTGGTTAAATTAGGGATAAAGTACAGCCAGCCAATCAAAATCAAAAACTTAATAAGGTGATCAAGACCTTTTCACAGCTGCGTATGTATAAATACATGGACAGAATTTTTTTTTAAATTCATGTTATATTTAATACATCAAAATGTTTTATGCTTACTGTACAACATACAAACAGTAAATTTAAATTAAATACTTACTCCACCCCAAAACAAAAAAATTGTCATTGATCTTTTCTGTGTCAGCCGCAACACAAGGATATGCTATTTTATATTTTTCAAATCAAAGTGGAATAGAAAATGTATACGTGTGTTGCACCTTACACATAACAGTGTATTCGGTTTTGCGCACAGTGAAGCACAACTTCATAAAGTTAAGGTGGAACCACTCATAGCAGATTATTTTGACTAACGGGCTGCGGTATGTGCACATCCTGATTGACTCTGGAACAACATTTTGATTAAAAAATATAGTCTTGAACCTATCTCTACACCTAAACATAACCTTACCCATGAGTAATGTCTAAAATCAGAGAAGATGATAGATGTTTGACAATGATGTAAAACAAACACTGAATGTAAGCCTAAACTTCCCCAAATCTGTAAACAGTTTCCTCAAATCTGATTAGTTAATCACAATTTTGACCCAGGGACATGTTGCACTTAGTAAAATCAGGTTAGCGGTTGTAGGTATTGCAGCAGTTTGGAAACTAAAGTGTTGCTGGTGATGCAGTGATGAAATGGCACTAGGGTGACGCTGAGGAGAAGATTGGTGGATAAAGTTGTTGCTTTCGTTGTCTTTGTGCACAAAAAGTTGTTAAATTACGGAAGTCTTTGACCTCTGTTATCATGAGCTGTGTGAATGCTGTACCAGGTGGGCAAACATGTTTATGTTACAAAAGCCATAAATACGGAGCTGGTTATGTAATGCAAATATCAAAATGATTAAGTTTAAAAATCATATGTGGCAAAATGTTTTAATGCCATAATATAGTATTGTGTAAGAACCCATGTGTTTACTAAATGATAATCTGCCCCAAAATCATAATCTTTGTGAAAAGGAATAAAAGTTGATGCCACTTTGTTCAATTTAGCTGTAGACTTCAGTGAATTGAATGTTTAGGTATATTCTTTGACATTCAGTTTAAAGGCCATTACACAAACTATAGGACCACGATTGCCCAATCAGAAGCAAGTAATTTAGAGACCCTGTAATAACAGCCGTTAGTCATACTGAGATCCTTCTGAAAATGACTAGGGGCAATGGTCACGTTCTTAGCCATGCCTTAGTGTTTAAAAACAACTTAGCGTATGCTCAGTCATGCCCTATCATCTCTGATCTACACTGCAAAGGAGCGAGGCGTGAGGTTTTGCGTTTACTTGGTCCCTCCCCCATTAACTTCAGTTAAGTAACTGCGTCAGTCCTAGCGCCTTAATTACTCTTGTCCTTTACAAATTAACAAACTCATTTCTTTCCCAGCATAATAACCGGATGCCCCGTAAGAGCTTCTGTCACCTCAATTCGGTTCTAATTATCTCAATTTCCCCGTAAATCATTTTTATAGAGGCAGTAAAGCAGTGTAACGCTGTTTGCAAGCCAAGACAAGGCATTTGATGGAACAAATCATGTGAAAGGTGTGTCAGTCTTTCTCATGAAAAAGGAACAAAATTTTGTTCCAGCTTTAATCAAACACACCTGAATGAATGAATCAAAATCTTTGGGTTCAATTGAAAATTACAAGCAGGTGTGTTAGAGCAAAGATGGAACTAAACTGAAGATACGATAAAGCTATGTATTAAAGTGAAGTATAAAGCTGGTTAAAGTAAATTGGTGTGATGCTCAAAAACAAAAGGTCCACTTGGTAGTAAGCATATACCAAACTTGTCTAGACAAACAGGTATCCAGAAAATGAGAGCAGAACTTGCATTAACTGATACTCCTTTAGAAATATACCTGAGCTTGATGTAGTTGCGAGGGCAATGTAATGATGATTGGCTGATTGATCCAAATGAACGAAGGTACTGTAACAAGTCCAATTCTTAACATTTTTTAAACGCCCTCCAAAAATGGGTGAATTTTACATTTATTGAGTCTGATTACACTTTTTTCTTACTCATAGTTTTCAAGTGTTGCAGATACAGAAAATATATACGTTGCAAGTACTTGAAATAAGCTAGTATTCCATTCCCAACATAGCCTTGGATTCCAATCCATCAAAAACATGAAATAAAGTGAGAGTTCCTTCTTTCACCACAGGGAGGTTTCCTGCACTCCGAGCTTAGATTGGGATCCCTCTCACTGTCACTCTAGCAAGTTGTTCCAGTGTCCTGAACACATTTGGGGCCTGTAAAGTCTTGCAGAGCCAATCTGCATGCAATAAAATCCATTAACAGAATTCTTGGTTGTGCTGCTATACAATTAATGTTTGCACAAGGCCAGAGGCAGCTCCTGGCGGGTTAATGGGCCCATTTTTAAATACGGACATTGTCTTTATTAACAAACCGCAAATTTGAAGACCAAACAACTACATTCTCACCTAAAAAAAATCTTAAAACTGCATTCCATGACACAATTCTAATGGATTTTGGCATCCACCATGACACTCAGTGTGAGAAATACTGTAAGTGTGCTGATTCAAATAGTCAAACAGCATGCCTGGAAAAGACTCTTAGCCAATCAGAACTGTTGTAAAAATATAAATAATGAAATATCTTTTTAATTGTGTTTGCATACTTTGTAACCCAATTGATCAGTAATGTAACAAGTCTTAGGTTGTATTTAATTATTAGTGTGTGTACTTGAAATTGCAACAGAAAGGATCAAATTATATTCTTGAAATATTTGCATGTCTACCAAATTAAGTTATGCTTCTTTTACCTTAAATGTTTTAATTAGAGCTTTTTGCATCAATGAGCGTAAAACCAATAACACAGAGTGACAAAGCAAATTCAATTGTGTCCAGGTCACCGATCTGCCCCTTTGTGCAGGTTGGGGGTTTTGGACTAAAAAGGATGGAGTCTGCAAATATGAAAATAATAACCATTTGATCAAGCTTATTATGAAAGAGTGCACTGTTTACATTCATGCAAGGGCCTTTTGTCATAATTATTACCCTTCTCCCCCTCTCTCCCAAGACCTTGGGTTGCAGCTCTTCAGCCCCAATTCTCCCTGGTGACCATTTGAACTAATTACAATGGCTTCTTCAGTAAGCATCTCTAAGACATGCTAAGGAGAATCCTCTCCCAGCCTCCAGCAAGATGCTCTCTTCCATTCAAATGCTTCAAATGCTTTCTGCAAGTAATTGTCTGTCCTTAGCAATCCCCTAATGACATTAAAAGTCTCATTATACGCCATCTCGAAGGGGCTTTTAGCTGGAAAATCTTAAGCAACAGACAGCTTAGCTCCAGGGCTTTGAATAAGATCCTTATGTGAATCAAGTGTCGTTTACTAATCCAAACTGTAATCTCATAAGTATTCTCACATTCTAACTCTGGTATTCCCTCTTTTCCTTTGTAGGAATTACACGTTTTGATTGTTCTTGTGTCCTTCTGAGCAAATTGTTTTGACTGTCTTAAAGCGACTTCAAAACACAACTTAACTTGGATTTATAAAGTTTGGAATGTTTTTGTCTTTTTTTTCTCCAGTGCACATTCTAATACTATGGAAGCCTGTTTTGCCATGAAATAAAATAATTGTTTAATGAATCAGAATCAAAACAAAATCATCCACAAACAAAATCAGTATTGTTCAAAATAACAATACTACCTCTTGCTTGGGAATTGGTGCAAAACAGAAATGCTTCCCATCATAGTTTGTGTGCTTTACCAGAAGTATAAATAAATATTATATTATTGTATCCACCTGAAGTATTCTTATGTTTTTGGGTTATCTGATTTTTGGACTTTTTATTTGCATGTGTTTCCTTCTAGCATCTGGATACAATATCCCAGCATTTAGAATGGACTGAAACCCTCGATTCTTCATTTATATAATGATAACCTACCTGCATAGATTGTAATTACCATGCTGTGTCTTTAATTTTTCAAATGAATTGTCCACTGCTCTCTCTTATTGTCAGCATATACCCACAGTCCTTCAGTGTGTAAACAGACTTGTTGGCTAATGTTTCCTGCCAAATCATAACATTTAAAGTATGCGAAAGATTCTTTTGAATTGAGGAAGACTCCGAATGTCAAAGAACTGTGAAGCATTCAGAGGGACTTTCATTGGAATGCTGTTGAAAATGAAATCTTTGTTTTTAGCCAAAGATTTCTGCTCATATATTTTGAAGGCCACGTACAGGCTTCTTAGCCTGCAAGAGCACATCTGATATCTCATGCTTACCTTGACACTGATATCTAACTCACCACAAGCATTTTCGCAACACTTCTTGTTTTTATGACTGATTTATTTTCTGTACAATTTTGGTACTGTGACACGATTCTACATCACCATTCAGCCAAATCATTATGTGCCTGAACCAAGAAGCTGTTCTGTAGACACTGTCATGACAGAGTAAACAAGGGGCAATGACCGGGTCCAAACAGCTGTCATCAACATGACCCGTAGAGGTCAAATCATGTGGTCTATTTACAGAGCAGTAAAACTTAACTCTTCTGTGCTTCCGTCATTCTGTCAACTCCAGATGTCCATCAAGCGTCTATAGCTTCTATGTGTGCTGCCAACCTCTTAAAAATGAACAAATGACCAATAAATAAATAAATAAAACTCTAGACATCTCAAGCTTTTAAGCTTTCAGCAGATTATTTCAGATTTGTCTAATCCGTATCCACCTTCTTTTCCCTCAGCAGATCAGTCGGATTGACACAATATAATGCATCGAGACCTCCCATAGTTTAAACGTGCTAAATAGCCAAAGATGCCTTCCAATAACAGATTATCTGTCTATCTAGGGCCTTAGCACCCCGTTATTGTACATATTAGCATTTAGCATGCATTTTAACAGATAATGTAACCAGAGACTATCCTCCCCCACAGGACAGCGACAGAAAAAAAGAAGCTGTTTTCAAAAAGAGGGCACTGCTCAAGGAGGGTGTTCTATTGCTAACGTTTGCATTCGTTTTTGACCTTAAATGATGCAAGACGTCCCAATGCCTGTCAGGGGAGATTTATATATCGCCACCATCTTAATTGCTATAGTACATCACATGGTGCAATATTTTAGGACAGTCTACAGCTGCTTCAAAAAAGTATTTGGACATTTGACTACTTTGAGGGACCCCTTGTTGAAAAAGGGGTAACCTTAAAAAAGGGGTAACACTTTATTTTGATGGGTACACAACATACTGACTATCAGAAACTTTGTAATTATCAACATGTTCTACTAACCCTTAACCTACCCTAACAGTCTACTTTGAGAGTTAGTAGGCATGTACTTGCTAATTAAGGTAGTTACAAAGTTACAAAGTTACTTTTAGTTAGCAGAATGAGTACTAAAGTGGACAATCAAAATAAAGTGAAACCAAAAAGGGTACTTTTTAAGCACATCCTTTTCCAACATATTTTGTTGACCCTAGAACAATGTTTTAATGCAAAAATATAGTCTTGACCCTATCTCTACACCTAAACCTAACCTTACCCATGAGTAATGCCCAAAATCAGAAGAAAGGATAGATGACTGACACTGATGTACAAACACCAAACACTGATTGTAAGCCTAAACTTCCCATAAGCTTTAAACTGTTTCTTCAAATCTGATTGGTTATTCAAAATGTTGTCCCAGGGTCAACAAAGATGCTGACTTTACACGCAAAATACAAAATTAACTTGTAACATTTTACAAGAAGCGTGTGTGAATCAACCACATCTGGTTCTGCATTATCTAATAAATCACCTCATTCCATCCATCTTATCAGATCTATCATACCCAGTATAAAAAAAAACATTTCCTTTTCTTCCACATCTTGTCTTTTGTGCATTGAATCTGTCTTTGAATCTGCGATTTTAGACATTACTTACTCATGCATAAGTTTAGGTTTAGGTGTAGAGATATGTTCAAGGACTAAAATGTTGTTCCAGGTTCAACAAAATATGCTGGCCTACCCTGCATTAAAAACCAGCTTAGGATTTGGTTGGCTGGTTTTAGCTGGGAGACCAGCCTGGTCTTAGCTGGTTGAAGCTGGTCAGCAACCTGGTTTTAGAGGGGTTTTGGCCACATTTCCAGCTTGCCAGTCTGGTCTTAAGCCAGGCTCACACTACAGGAGTTTCAAAATCCTAACCAATTATGAAATCTGGTTGCAGCACACACATAGGGAGAATCTTTGCAGATTATCTTCCCTCAAATCTTAAACATGAACATCATGGCGCATCACACACTAAAAGATATTATTAAGATTATCGTGCCGGAGGGGAGTGGCACGCAGCAGATCTTCATGGTATTTCAGCAATGTTTACTTTATCTAGCCAGCTAGCAGCTGTACTCACCTGGTAAGTTCAAAACTGTGGTGATCTCACATGAGCGCTTCTCTTTCTTCTTAAAGTTGTGATATATGTTTTCCACACATTATTCAGACTGTCGTGTCCACTATCAGTCGGGCCATAACAGCACCTGTTTTGTGGTCATGCCTTGGTTATTGTTAAAGTACTGGCACAATCATATAGCCAGTCGTTATCCTGATTTAAATCCTAAATATCAAACATGTTTGTTATGGTCTAAATGATCGAGGAACAGATTTTTCCTCCGATTCTCAGGAGGGGACAATCGGGACTAAATCAGCCTACAAATCCTGTAGTGTGAGCCAGACTTTAGCTGGTTTAAGCTGGGAGACCAGCTGGAACGACCAGCTAAACTAGGCTGGGACTTCCAACTTAAACTAGCTAAAACCAGTCAACCAGCTGGTTTTATCTGTTTTTTTTTTCAGCAGGGTAGGAACATGTTAAACTCCACAAAATCAGGATGTGCGTACAGTACTCTTAAATGACTTTTTCAAAAACTACAGGTGCACTACGACACTACAAGTGCACATTGAATACAATACACTTTGTCTTTACAAGTGACAGTTAATCGATAAAATCACAATTCTGTAGTGATTTTCTTGTATCATTCTTATGTGAAACACAAAAAATATAGTATAAAAGGTATAAACGTATATATGAATACAGCATGTGTGTGTGTGTGTGTGTGTGTTTCATATTAAATTAAAAAATAAGGTTGTACTGTCAGTTTCCGGTGAGCCGTTACATCACCAAATGTTTACACAAAATTAAGATACTGATTTGAATTGATAAGATCGGTCAAGATCGGTTTACACACAATTATTATAATTATACTGAGTATAGAAAAAGGTTTGACTAGAAACTCTTCATGTGATGTTCACTTCCTATCATAGCTGAGGGGATTTTGTACATATTGTAACCAAGTGTATTCATCACTTTCTGTGATGAGAGTCATTGCGGAGACCTAATTCAGATCTCAGCGCAGCCTCTCTTCTCCTTCACTTAACTCTCCCATAGACATTCTTAAGAAAATCTATACTTGTTTTGGAGAGGGAGGGAAGTAGATAAGATCTTCATTGACAACTAAATGACATTGTGTGTCCCTCGATAAGAGATTAAATCTGAGTGATCTAATCGTTTGAAATTCACTGTTGTTAATTATGGGCAAGTAGAACAGAAAGACATAGGCACGGTATGAAGTAACAAAAAGGTCTTGTTATTGGCCTTTGTTTGAGTAATTTGCGGATATTGATCTACGAGGACGTCTGCTGGCCAACTTGGACTGCAATTTATCTATGAGTGGATGCTATGGTTGTCTCATCAAGCCATCTAAAACACACAATTATGGTCCATGCATTTATAGAGTAGAATAAACCTTTATGAATTATGACTTTGCTTTATACAGTCGTTATCTTACTATTCCAGCGCAATCAAACATTGACCACCATGAAGCCTGTTTATAATGAGAATGTTTTGTCATTCATTATTACATTAATTGCACATCTGACAAGCGGTTAATTGAAAATAATTAATACTGAGAATGATTTTGGTTAACACCATTGTCACCTTTATGATGACCAGTAGGATTATAGGGGTGTGTTTGTAGTATTTGTGTAAGCATGTTATCACAGGTTACATTAACTGTAAATTAAAGCTGTTTTTTACTGTGATATAACAAATGAGACTAAATTAGTATTTGCCCCAAAACAGATAGTGGTAATTCATAATGCTTTAATTCTGTCAACATTTACTCAGCCTTATGTTGTTCCAAACCTGGATGACTTTCTTTCTTCAGTGGAACACAAAATCAGAACTTTTTAAGAATGTTCAGGCTGCTCTTTTCCATGCAATGAATGTGAATGGTAGATCAGGTAGATCCACTTCAAAAATGACAAATAAATAAACATGACTTGTGTGCTTTAATCTAAGTCATCTGAAGTAATTTGGAATGCAATCATCATTCGAGTCTGTCCTTCAACAAAAAATGACTCGATAGGTCGTTTGTGCAAGTACCTTATTACGACCTATGTTTATGTTTTAAAGGTACACGCCCCTTAGCGGGCATAAAAATAATGACATTGTCATATTGCGTCTGTCGTCATTAAATGATGCATTGACTGTGATTACCAATCTAAATCCGTGTTTTGTTTGAAAATGTTTTTTTAACCGATCTCACAGTGATTAAAACATATTTTACTAGATTTAATTTGTAAACCTACCTACCTACCCCTAAACCTACCCGTTACAAAAAATGTGCAAAATCATGATTTATATGGTTTTATGAGCACAAGTGTTCTCTGGGTTCGAACCCGTGATTGCATGATCAAGTCTCATCTTATAACGCATCTTTCTGAAGACTGAGCTACACCAACCCTATCAAATACAGAAAAACATTAATATGCAAATGTTCTGTTGCCAATAGGGGCGCAATTGTAGTACATGCTCTGATGGATTGTGTTTTACCGCTATTGTACAAATAACCTATATGGGCGTATTAGTTGAAGGACAGGTTGGAGCTTAAAAAATAAAAGTCTCATTCATGTTCATCACGTGTAAGATTGTAATGGATTTAAGTATATGCAGTAAGATTTTAAATTTAAATATTTATTTCAAATAATCTATTGATTAACATAGCATCATAATATACTTTCCAAAATGCTTTAAATCTATATTTAGATAAGAATATGCACTTTCAAATCCTATGTTATTTAAATCCCAAATTAAACGTTATTTAAAGTAAAAAGAAAAAATAAATAAATAAATATGCATTTTCCTCATGCAAAGTTGTCATATGATTTCCAATATAACTGGGATTTTAATATACTGTAGTATTTTATTGTCATTTATATCAGCATTTACTTTAATTATGTGGAATAGACCAGTGTAAATATGTGATTAACTGACAATACATTTTTGGAACAACATGAGAGTGAGTAAATGATTACAATTTAAATGTTTGGGTGAACTTTCCAAACTGCAAACACAAACAAATGAACAGCAGAGAGGAATGCTGAAGTACCTTTACTAATTCAATAACTAATCAATACTTTGGTTATGGTTCACTATTGCAGACGTATACTTTATCCTCGGTTCTGTTTGAAAAAAGAAGATACTAACCACCTCAATCACTTTTTGGCATCACAAAAAAGAAAGGGAGATGCAAAAACAAGGTGCCAAATGTCGGAATATTAGATAATTTCGCTGTTCCCTCTCTTCCATCCTAAAAGCACTTGAAAATCGTTTCTTTTTTTCAACAGAGCACACTTATGAGCGTGGCCATGGTTTACAGCAGTGAGGGAAAAAATGACGGAAAGGAAAAAAAGAATAGAAAAATGGAACAATCTGTGTTTAAGTAAATAATTGAATAAACTCAATTTGTGAAAGTTGGCAAACTGGGTCTAGGTAATGTTTTCACCCTGGTGCTGAAATAGTTTGAGACTGCATCGCACAACATCAGCCTCATCTTGTCAGCTCTGGAGAGCCCTTGAGCATGTTATTAGCTTGGTGTTCGCCTTGCCATTTTCCACCCGAGGCAGATGGGTAATTACCGAACTAATACTCTGATTGAGAGGAATCAGATGCAGTGGCTCACCCAATTAGATGATACATTAGCTTTCTTTCTTTGTAAGCAGCTAATGTGTGAAGCAAAGTGGCATTTCTAAGGGGGTCAGAGTCTCAAACAAGCAGCGAGTTGCAGATTGCGGTGCTCCTCTCTCTCTCTCAGTCTTACTTTCTCTTTCCCTCTCCCTCTCTCCCTCCCTTTCTCTCTAATGGACTAATAGAGTGAAGTCTTCATCACCCGAAAAGCACACAGAATGCAAATCAGGCCCCCCACTCCCAAACAAAAGGAGGCAGAGGATATTCATGTCTGATGTGTCAGATACAACATCAATTACACTGGAATACACTAGAGCTAATGAGAGAGACACTGTAATTGTAATAATTGTGTTCTTTTGTCAAACACATTGCAGTGCTTGTTGTTTTGGACAGTTGAAGAGTTCACTCTTTATTTTCGATCAAGGGAAAAAAAGTTAGGTGAGTAAAAAAACCCAAACATCTCATTCTCTCTATCATTTCGCAAAGTGCCGGACGAGCTCAAACGCACACTTCAACAACAGAATGGGACAAGTGCGTAAAAACCTCAAAATCTCCAGTCACTCATACAATATGTCGCTAACACATGTGGCGCTTTCATGTCCAAAATATTCTCATAACCCTGTTGTAGCAGGAGTTATTAGTGTCTCTGAATGATGCTTGCAGAAGAATTACCACATCTTTATCTTTGTTTTAGCTCGTCTCTGGGTGTAGCCATGCGCTTGATCTCCAGCCAAAACACATTAGAGCACATCTGTCCACTCACGCACGCCACTGCGGCCAACTCTTTCTCGCCATATTTCTGAAGAGCCCTCATTGCTGCCATTGTTCAATTTGTCTGACTATTTGCTCTATTCTCTTCAATTCCCCTCCTGTTGATGCTCGGTAACATCTTTCAAAAACCAGCATATAAATGCAAAGAGCTAAAAAGCTGCATTTTAGGTTGTTTTCTGCAGTTGCCGAAATTGTTTTGTAGTTTGTCAGTTTCAGTTGTGCGAGATGATTCTGTGAAACCAGCTATTTTACTTTCTCTGCTTAAAATAGTACATCAATGAAATTCACCTAGAGTTTAGTAAAAACGGATTCACTGTGTGAGTCATTTCTCAAATGAGAGCAGGAAAAATAAGCAGAAACTTATAATTTTTTTTATATGTATGCGGCGTAACGAGTAGTTTTGGAACCTGGATGTGTCTGCGATGTTACAAAGACTGTGGCATCTGGATCTGGACAGCAGACAATGCTCTTACCAGCTATTAGAGAAAGAGTTGATTGTATGGTCATTGCACAGAGCAGTTAGAACCCCGTACCACCTGTCACCCTGGATACACCCTGGTTATTCTAGCATATACAGACACCATACATGACGAGATACAAAACAGATGACAAGACATTTATAAATATTAGCAAAGCTATTGCACCCAATTCACCAAAATAAACAAAAAATTATACAGCAAAATAACTTTTTATTTCAGTATAGCTTTTTCAGCTGTGAACTACATTAATGTTTGCTTTCTCTCTATTAGGATTTTTGTACATAACCGCTACATTTATTTGATCTAAAAGCGTTATATTGAGACATATTACAACTTAAAATAACTGATTTCTATTTTTATTTCTGTAATGGCAATTTTTATTCTTCAGTATTACATGATTTACCAGAAATTTTTTTAATACGCTGAACAGATGGGTTTTAGATGCTCAAGAAACATCTGGTAACACTTTAGAATAGCGGATGGTTATAAGTCATTTATAAGAGATTAGTTAATGATGAAATATACATCTAC
>JAUCMT010000036.1:12898336-12928072 GCA_032357475.1 Enteromius thamalakanensis
TTGTTATGCTGCCTCGTCAGCTCTTTTTGTATTTAGCCCTGGTCCGTGTTATTAAAAGTATTTTTTTGCAATTCTTTGAGTCCCTTGATCTCTCTGCCTTACTGAGAGGCGCACGCACATCCACACTGCGGAGCATTCGTGACACATGAACATAAGAGACACCTTTTAAAACATTTTTAAAAATCTTATAAACCCAAAATGCAATATTAGGCTAGTAGTTAATTATAAGTTAATATTTTTTTATATTTTTTTTATATTTTTTTATTTATTATAAAAAATAATAAAGATACATTGTGTACTGTACCTTTCAGAGTTTTCATCCAATTGTGAAGGACAATATCCGGTAAAGTACTCTGCTTTAACAGTGAACGGAGCAGTAATAGCAGTGTGATTTGTTATCAGCAACTGCTGTTTGATAGATTTGCCAATGTCAGCTGGTTCATACTCCGTGAAGTCCAGTGTGATCGGTTGGTGGTCAGCATCCCTTGAATTAGTACTAAATATAAAGCAGAAAAAAAGAGCATGGTATTGGAATCATGTCTTGTTTTTTGTTTTTTTTTAAATACCTATAACTAAAGAAAGACAGGGAAATGGGAATGTGAGGCTTTACCAATCAGAAGGCAGCGAGTAGGAAACTTTGAGAGGTTTAGCTTTAGAAAAAAATCCCAACAATAATGGACTCTCCATTCCTTTTACTTCACAAACTGCAGCCACTTTAGTCAGTTCCTCCTAAAAACATAAAACGCATTCACAATACTGTATTGCACTGGGCTGTTATGTGCTGTTTACTTTAGGCTGTGTGTGTTACAGTACTACAGTAGAAGCACGTACAACAGTGCGAGCGGTGAATGATACAGACACTTCTGTCTTGGCACTGGGCTCCAGAATTCCTGAAGAGGGCTCAAAGGTTGCAGAGCACAGATGAGCCTGAGCACCTTGGAGCTGAAATGAAGAAAACTTCTTGAGAATGACTATACATACTGGTCCAACCTATACAATATCACAAAATTACACAACAGCAATATTGAATTCTTTTGACTGAATGACAGCCCCACTCTTTGTAAAAAGAAGCACGCTTTTTTATGCTCCTGATATGAGTTTATACCTTATTCAACTGTATAAGTTTTATTATGTGTAAACTGTTTCATGAAAAATTTATTATCTTTGAGTGTGACCACATTATCATGTTCTTTGCAAACTCTGAACACTGGCTAGGGTTTAAGAGATAAACACATTACATAAACTGTCTCACCTTGCTCCAAGTGAAGTGGGCTGGCAGCAGTGTTTGGTTAAACAGGGTAACGCTGCACGTCTGTGGAACATCTACATATAGATCAGTCAGCACCAGCTCACAGCTCAGCAAGCACACCTGAGGAGACTGGACGACTGCTTGTACAGAGACGTGACTGAAGACAAACCAATGCACACCTTCACTCAAGTATGTGACAAGTAACATCTGCTTAGTATTCTTTTCTTGTAGTTCAGACCCAATATGATATGACTTATTTCCTCACCAGCCAGTGCCATTGAGTACAGTAAGCTTTAGGACTGACTCGAAACGCTGGCAGTACAGGGCTCTGAACACCACATCCACACTGCAGGACGCCAGAGGAGGCAGCACACCTTTATTTGGATTCATATATACCTGAACACAGATGAATTTTAATAAGGATACACAAACAGTACTCATAATGTTAAATAAGAAGCTTAGATGGGGAGTTGTACCAGGCCCCTGTTTGGTGACTTGGTGTTGGATAGCTCTTCTAGGCTCCAGTGGGAATCTAGCAGACTATTGTTGGTGATATCGATGGAAGAGATGCTCTCGCTTCCCATTTGCAGCAAACCAAAATCCAGACTGGGCACATTCACTGAGCAATTCGGACCCTGAGGCACCATATTAAATAGAATTAATTTTTATAGGATATCATTTGCTGAGAACATTTGTGATGTTCTCCACTAGCATATTGAGTATAAATCATTAGGAAATTAATTGAAATACCTTAAATGTGACCTCAATGGCCAGTCCTATAGTTTTAGGATGATGCTGAATGTGACACTGCAGGGTGGAGGCAAAATGACCCGGATTCTTTCCAGTCAGAGCCAACTCCATATCGAAACACTCATTCATCTCTGTAAGCAAGCACATACTGTGTTAGAAATCATTTTGTTTTTTAATGTTGTGGAATTAAGTCTCTTATGCTCACACAGGATAGCTTTATTTGATCATAAAATATAGTAAAAACAGAAATATTGTGAAATACTATTACAATACATACCTACTGCTACTTTTTATATTTAAAAACTTAATTTATTCCTGTGATGGCAAAGCTGAATTTCTTTGTATCGTTACTAAAAACTAATGCTGTCCCTGGAAAAACATATAAAAGTTGCTTATTCGCAGCATTTAATTGCAAACACAAAGTTTTAGCTCACCTATTTCTCCTGTTGAAGGCTCCACTTCAATTACATGACTGTCAATAATACGCTCCCATTCAAAGCGAATGACTGATTTGCTGTGATTCCACATCTGAAACACATACACAAACCATACACGTCTTCACAGTTTCACACCATTTTATGATGTAAATTATGCAATTAGGAAAGAAGTCATTTTGACCTCTGGACTTAGCACTACCTTGAATCTCTTGCGGATTGTGTTGTGTATGTAAGTTTCCCCTGGTATTAAAATGGCATACGGCTCAAGAAGAATCTTATACGGCTCAGTAGAACCTTTCACTTCAACCTCTAAAACGGTCACATCATTTACATGGAGAGCAGTGCTGAGGCATGCCCTGAAAATCAGCACACAGTAGTTTCTACATGGCGTGAACAATCTTGTATTTATCCTAATTTAAAAGAATAGTTCACCCAAAAACTAAAATTCTTCATTTACTTACCATCGAGTAGTTCCAAATCTGTATGAATTTCTTTGAAGAAAGTTTGTAACCAGGCTGTTTTTGGTCACCAACTTCCATAGTAAAGGAACTATGGTGTGCTCGCCAGAACAATTAAAATCATACAGATTCGCTACTACTTGAGGGTGAGTAAATGATGACAGAATTTAGATTTTTAGGTGAACTATTCCTTTAATATTACATTCAAATATCAAACAGTAAGTAAAGCTAATTTTACCCATCATCCCCGATTCTGGGTGGATCGGGAACATCTATTATCACCAACCGGCAGACACTGTGGTAGTCTTTCAGCTTAAACAGATAGAAAATTACTGGTTTAGGGAGTTACAGTGTATAATTCATATACTATTAGGGTTTTTGCTAATACAGTTTAAAAGTTTTTTAATTTAAATGTATTTTTATGGCTTGCTTTTATTCTCATTTTAGATAAAGTTTCGGTTATTTCATTGGGTGTTGTGTTTATATGTGTTGATGTACTGAACATACATCCTTTGAACTGAATGTGAGCAGGAACTCATGTTCTTCTGCAGGGCTCAGGACACCCATGACTGGAGTAACATTGAACACACTATCTGTATCAAGATGATGCTGAATGCTGGAAGGGTCTGGAGTCTCTCCAGGCAACAGATATTGAAGGTTGGGTTTCATGATCTGCCAGTGGTATGGGAGCTCCAAGTGTCTACACATAAATAAAAAAAATTATTTACAAGCACAACCGTGAATATTTGCTGTTGCGACGGATGTGCACAGGTAGCTCACGCATTGTTTTTCACAACAACAGTCTTCTGTAAGGTGGAGTGTGGATTGGTTGGGTTAAATCTGACATAATGGTTAGCTGTGATATCACACAACTCCCCCAGTTCCGGCTGATCCTCTCCACCTGATATTGAAACCAGCTCCACGGTGATCAGCTGACCTGTACCTGAGAAAATGTATTAAAACATGTAGACACATATCTTTTTGGAGATGTTTGTTAGACCAAAAATTATTAGGCTTGGTTGAATTGATTTCCTGCCTTGCAGGGTGATGTCCTTTACTTGGCAGTTGTCACAGACAATGGTAAAGTCCTGAGTAGAGATCTCAGCAGTTGCAGGGAAAAACACAACCTAAACATAAAAAACACATCCAAATATACAGAGTCATAGTCTAGCAGTTTGCTGAATATTATTCACATTAGACTGTATGGAAGGCTGTATTCGCAAGATCTAAAAATGTGCATACATTAGCATTTTAAGCGTTTAGAAGTTATCAGATCAAATTTTTTTTTTTAAATCTGTTCTGCCAACCATTACTTATTTTTAATTATAATTACCATCACTACCATCTCATAAAGATTGAGCCTGTCAATCAAATCAAAATCACAGAGTGTACAGTAGAAGGTAGATTAAACTGAAATAGTATTGTGGAATCCTCTAGAAGATATATAAGTCATTTAATAACTGATTAACATCTGCAGTGGTGGCCAAAATTATTAGAGCCCCTGACAGATCTGAAAATATTGACCCTTTTTTTGCCTCAAAAACATGATTTTATTTCATAGCGTTCTTGAAACATGCAGATGGTTGCACAAAGCACAACAAATATCAGACAAAGTAACATCTCACCTCTATGACAGTGGCCTGTCCAGGAAGAAGACCAAAAATAGAGGGACTGACGGCAAAGGGAGGCTGTTCTGCGAAAGTAGACTTCACTGCAGACTAAGACGAACAGACTTTAAGTTCAGCATGCATCTTTAATTTCATTATTTTATGATATTTTAATTAAAAATTACGAGCTAAGATAATTGTAAACATGTAAAATGATAATAATAATAGTTCACAGTGAGGTCAATAACATGCATCTAGAAAATAGAGTGGAATTTAATTTTCACTTTAAGCCGTTGTTTGATTTCAATTTTAAATGAACAGATGAAACTGAGTTCGAGTACAGATATTTATTTCAACCAGCAGAGTTTGTTAAGAGATTTATTAGAAGTCATAAAGTATAACTCTGTCAAAGAAAAGAATCTTAAATATGCACAGAATGAGATTTCATGTTAAGATTTGTATGCTTACCCTAAGGCTTGAGGCAGGCCACTGTTTCTTCGGCATTAGACAAAACGTTCCTGCACTCAGTCCTTCATTCTGACATAAAACCTCCATAAACTTCACCCCTCCCACAAGGCAGTAACCGCAGTCCATGACGGCAGGCACTGGCACACGGAAAGAGGAACTATGAATACCTTATACCTTATATTACAGATCAATATCAAAACAAGCCAAATTAAGGTAGTTTTTGAAAGTCTGTCAACTTTCTTTGTTACTTTTTTTTTTTAGGTAAACTATAACTTTGAGATCTAGATGCTGAAAGAGTTGTTTATTTTACTCACAACTGAGTATTGGAGGGGGTCTGCGGGCCTCTATTGGTATAATGAGAGGATATGGCAACTGCGTCTCCACAACCAGAACATCCTCATAATCAGCCAGAGAGTCTGGAGCAAAACGCACCATATACTGGCAACTCATTCCAGGAGCGACAATCCCCCCCTCGCCAGGGAACCTGCCTGTGAAACAAAGCTTTATTACACGGTTTCTTCTCTTGGGCTCACTGGTAGTAATTATTTCACATTTTTAACCTGTTTCCCTACTTTGCTTCCTCTAGCTGCAGGGTAAATAGCAAAGTTTTAATAAACAATTCCTCAGAAATTCAGAATTATTTTAGTGTCACTGATCTACTATTACATATGACAAAATTACAAATTACATATTACAAAATTATTACTTTTTAATTGAATTTTAGTAATTCAGTTTTGGTTTGCCATTATTTTTAAATGTTTTATTTTTATTTAATTATTTTAATAATACTTTCATGACCCAGGCATTCCCTCTAGTCCTGCAACAAACCCCCTAACAGCTTTAATGTAAACTAAGCAGAACTCCTGGCAACACAAACGAGTCTTTCACAAGGTCAGCAGCTACTTTTTTTCTTTAGAACTCACCCAAACCAACAGAGAAGTGTGGGGAGGTTGGAGGAATCATTCGAATGTGACGGCTGGTCGCGGTCATGTTTTTGAGCTCCACCGCAGTCTACAGAAAACAGAAGGCACTATTAAGAACTGAAAGCAAACTGAACGAGAAAGAGATCATTCAGAAGGCAAAACCTACTGAACTTTTACACTAGGGGTCATGTAATAACATTACTGATTTAGTTAATAAAAATGTAGTTGTACCAATATAATTTTTCATACAAAAGTACCAAAATGCATGAAATATAAGGTGCTTTTATACCTCATAGACTTGTCCTATTCTGTAGTCAGTGAAGAAGATCACAGGTGGATTCGCAGCGAAGATGGGAACAGGACCAGGACTTAAGATAGAAAGGGAATTTTGTGACAATGATGAGCTTATGACAAATGAATACCCAAATCAATAAACAAGATAATTATTCAACTATGTATAAGATGACATGCCTTGACCATTTAATAAATTCTGTAATTCATCAGTTTATGTTCAGTAAACTAGGATCATTTGCTAATTGACAGAATACATCTCTCCACTTCAATTAACCACAGGATAAGGTGTTTAAAAATAGTAACCAGTCACAGCAACTAAAATGTTTACAGTAGTCCACTTTTGAAGTGGATCAAAAATTTGTATCAAAGTTGTCCTAAGATTTTGGTTTTATGTTTTAGGACAACTTTGATGAATGTTTTTGATCCACTTCAAATGTTGCCTACTGTACTTCCCCATGTACAGTCAAAACTAAACTCTTGGTGGACATGCTTTCTATCAACTGCCCAGCCACATTTTATGAAGTATCTCATACAAACAGGATCTATTTTTCTGTTGTTGACCACCAAGAAACAGAAACTGCACAGAGTTCATACCCGAAAATGCAGAAAGAGTCAGCTGAGGCATTTTGATAGTCTTGTGTTTCTTTTGGCCACTATGAAGGGAAAACCTCATCTGATTGGCCAGAGATATTTCAGTTGGGCCTAACCCTAACAGACAATGGAGCGATTCCAATTCATATGTAGTCTTTGATTGATGCTGAAATGTTTTGGGAGACAATACGGCTAACAAACAACAAAAAAACATATATAGGCTGCATGGTGGATCATGCTAGTGGAATAATTGTGCAATTCCACGTCATGCTTTTCAGATGTCTACATGAAGAAATATATTACAATACATTCAGGATTTATAATTTACGGCAGACAACAGGGTGTGAGCTGTTTCTTGAGTATTCATGTGTATCATATTTCCCCTACCCAAGCTGCACAAATATTATGGCAATAATAGTTGAATAAAGCTTACCAAAATGCAAACAATGCAACAACAAAGGACGAGCCTTATAGTGATTCTAAGCTAAATTCATAAAGTGGCCTATGTGATATGAATTAATTAAAAGCGCTATGTGTTCTTTTTTATTGACCAGTGGAAAATGGAAAAGCAGTTTAGAGCAATTCATTAATGTACTATTTATACTAGCTAAATATAGAGGTTCTAAAAATTATTATCAAATAAATCAATGTTGAGTGTATTTCCAAGCATGATCTTACCAAATAAAAGACATATTAAATGAAAAGCACAGGCACACCTCTCTCTGCCAGTGTTTTTCCTGCCCTTTCCCACATTCTCCGGCCTCTTCCCTGGCATGATGAGAGACTTTCCCCCACGCTGAGCATTCGGGAGCAGGAAGCGAGGGTTGCGCAGGAATGTGTATCGATCTTTGTGTTTTTGCAGTGAAGTCCTGTCTTCTGCCTGACTCTGAGCACTAGGCTTCTCCATCCACGAGGCCTTTTGCACCAAACCTAGCTTTTGAGTTGAAAAAATGGGTCAAATAAATGTTTATGCACCTTTTCTTCTGTAGTAGATCATTTAAAATTACCCTGCAGTGTGACAAATTAATATTAATATTTTTAATAGGGCTGTCAAATTAATTAGTCGTGATTAATCACATCCAGAATAAAAAAAATATTTTTTTAGCATGCACTGTATATGTTTCTATGTATATAAATGATAAATACACACACATATATATGTATATATTTATATATAACATAAATCATATATAAATATGAATATATATGTAAATGTTAATATTTCTTAAATATGTATATGTATGTATGTCCATTTCTGTAAATACCTATAAATATAACCAATACACGGCACTCACATATATTATGAAAAGACACAAAAAAATATTTTGGATGTGATTATTTGTGATTGATTGATTTTACAACCTTAAATATAAAGTGCAAACTATGTACAATATTTATAATAGTACAAATCTAAAAGTCCAAATAGTGCATTTACTTATTTATCTATAGAAGTTTAGCTTGGTATATCTTGGGACACATGAACTATGAACCCATAAATACTGTGTATCATTAGATCTGGGGCTACAGTGTTCATTTGAAAGAAGGAAGTGATGTAAAATATATAAAGGTCATTCTTCTCCCTTTAATATGAGGAAAATGGAATAATGCTCAGAGGCAAACCTCTGTGTCCTTGATGGAGCTGGACTCTGGAGAGGAAGGAAGCGTGAGTGTCTCCTCTGATTGTACCAACAGGCTCTGGGCCGTATGCACAGGTGGGGGGAGAGGAGTGTACCCATCATCCTGTGCTTCAGCGGAAATGTGCATATTATAAGAGACAGTAGGCTGGGCAAAGCCTGGAGTGAACGTGCCTGCAAAAACAAAATGGTATTACAACAAGCATTCTGCTGGTTTGAGTTTCTGATGTTTTTATTTTATAGGTCAGTGAAATAATACCTTTTGGGGTTTCATCTACTGGGGTGTGCACTGTTGTATAGTCCAGTGGACAAATCAAGCTGTTGCTCCTGAGAAGCTCACTGTCCACACACCATTTGAAAGCTGATTTAACTTTGGAGACATAGAGGATTCTTCAGGGTTTGATGCCATAAGACTACTAACTAACTGACAGACGCAGTGTGGATAGTAAAAATAATGGTTGTTTAAATAAACACAACTAGAGAAACCTACCTGGGGGAAGACCCAGCTGCCGGTAGGCTTCACCCACTTCTTCCACGACTCTTTTGTGATCATGCTCCTCCTTTGCAGCAGCTTTCATTCGGGCCTGTATAATGTGTGCCTCCAGCATGTCAGCATTCTGAATCCGACTGTTGTATTCAGAATGCACCTGATAAAATCATAAAAATTCAATTAAAAAACAATCTAGATACAAATAATAAAGAAGAACTGGATACGAATTAAGGAACACTGTGTTATATGAATTAGCCTATTCCTTTTACTAAGAAATATAAAAAAATGTTGACTTTAAAAATGTTTTACAGTGTTACAAAAAGGTTTATATTTTTAAGAAATGCTGTTCTTTTAAACTTTCTATCCATATAAGAACACTAAAAACTCTGTTTCAATAACATTTTAAACTTTTATAAATGTATACATCACATTTTATATAAAAAAACAATTTGCATTTTTCAATAGGATATATCTTACACCGATGCGTATTAAGAAGATGTTTATCAATGCCACAGGCCTGTGCTTCAAGTGTAAAAAAAAGATAAAGGTACATTTATTCATTGTATTTAGTACTGTGACAAAATTTTGCCATATTGGAAAAAAATACACAGGGTAATGAAAGAGCTTCTTGAAGTAAATTTTGAAATGACCCCAGCTTTGTATTTATTGAATCTTGATGTGAATAGCTTGTTTAAAAAAGATAAAATACAGTTTTTTATTGTCCTGGTATACTTAGCAAAAAATCCATATTGTTACTTTTTTTGTTTCACAGGCTCCATTTTTCAAAATGTGGGTATCTCAGATTGCCACGTGGTTGCCACTTGAAAAGCTTACTTCTGATACACATAAGAAAGCTGACGAATTCTGGTTGATATGGTCTCCCCTTTGGGAATACATAAAAAAGTTTTTTGTATACATAAAAAAGTTTTTTGTAACATTCTGTAACATGAATATATAACATGATGTTGTTTATGTTATTTATTTCTGTGGGCAAACAATAATAAAAAAAATAAATAAAAAAACACTTTGCTCAAATGTAAAGAGAGGCACCTGCTGTAGCTGTTCCACAAATTTTTCATGGTAGCTGTTGCTTCCTCTGCCTGATTTCCTAAGATTAGAAACCGTGTCCGTCCCAATCACCTCTGTGGTGTACAGGTCGTTGAATATGCTGGCCAGTAGATAAGAAATGTCCTGTACACACAAGACCGATTTGTTTAATAATAGTTCACCCAAAAATGAAAATGACATAACATGTCCTATTACAATAAACTGAAGTTGGGTTCAACGGAATACATATACACAGTTCACATGAGAGTGAGTAAATGATGACACACACCTGCCTGTGTGACAAATAACGTTAACAGTTAGTCAAACTGTTAAAATAACCATCATGCAGTGTTTAGTCGTCGTTCTCTTACCTGAGTTGAATTTGATGCTGGTTTGTGTCGGTTAATGGAGGGTTCAGAGCTCTTTGGTGCTTTAGGTTCAGTTTCATCGGCCATTGCTTTAACAAACGCAATTTAAACGTAATTTTATCATTTAAATTCCGGCACTTTTGGTGCGTAAGGTTTAACGTTACGGAGATACTTAATATAGAAACGTGCAATAAATGATCAAATATGTCTCAATAGCCTATAAAACGTGAAGGCATAAATAATAAATACACTACATGGCACCATGGAGAAGTTCCCTTCACTACATTGACCGCCATGTGTGTTTAGGGCGTCACCATAGTAACAGACCGAGCCTCATAAAAGCTCCGTAACCAAAGTGATTTCTTAAATTATATTAACGAAAGAGATATTTAAAACATTTGGACATCTAAACAACAAATGTACAATACTTTTTTTGGAGACATTATTATTATTAGTAGTAGTAGTTGTATTTAGAATTGATGCATTTTATTGATAAATAAAATATTTATTTATTTATTTATTTTTTAAATAATTAAATACAGCTTCTTGTAGAAATCAAAACGTGCAACTCTCAAAAACTCAACATAAAAAAAATCAAAACGGGATGTTTTATATTTAAAATACAATTAGTTAACATCACATGAAGTTTTCACCATTACTTTGTTGAACATACTCCCAATTAAATTGTTATATTTTTATTTATTTTGTCGGATTATCATGCCGTATGCATCAATGCATTATAGTTTTGACTGTCATGGTGTGTGCATGATCTCTATATTGGATATTATTTGCAGTAGACATTGAAAATGATGCAGTTTTTTCAAGTGCACCGTTTTGGGGGGTTTTATTGCCTTTTTGATAGTGTCTGCAACCTCCCGCTCCCTCTAGTGAAACCAACACGCAAGTGATTAAAACTGCAATTCATCGACTAGCCGCTGGAGGCTGGCTCCAAAAGCGAGTCAATCACATTGACTCTCCATGTTAAAATGCCCAACTTTACCGTAGAAGAAAACATGTTTACAGCCTGGAACAAATTTTTTTTTGTCTATATAGCTAATTTTGCCCTTCGTGACAACTGTGAGGGGGGTGAATTTTTTTATAACTCATCCATTTAAATTATATTAAGCCTTAAAATTCTGCATAATTAAGGCCGTGGCCACTTGAGTGACAGGTTGATGTCTCTATCTGCTGTCTGTTAGTCGTCACGTTGCCGCCTACGTCCCGTCTCATTGCCCATTTTGGATCATCCGAGAGTAACGCGCGGTGACGCGTTGCCAAGATGGCAGCGGCGGGCTCCGCCCACTTTAGTTTTCAAAAACGCTCTTCAGAAACCTACGAGTGACGTCACGGGTTTTTTTTTACAGTCTATTGCTGTGTCCGAAATCGCATACTGCTTAAGTAGGTACTACATTTAAAATTTCGGACGCAGCATATGGCTGGAAATCGTCAATCGAAGCTGGCAACACTGCTCATGCTATTTGGCGGCCATCTTTGAAACGCCTCTCGGGCATCTAAGTGCGGCTCCTATCTCTTTAAATGGGAATGCATCAAATTCTCCAAAACTGTTCTCTATGTTTACGTTTAAACTTCATATTTGAAATCACTAATGAAATCTGACAACAACTGTGTAATAAATGTTGTTTCTTTTGCTCAAATAGAGTTATAAAAGTGCTTATTTCACAGCCGAAATCGGTCAGTGCGCATGCGCAGTCCTGCTAAATGTTTCTATAGCAACCGGAACTTAACTGCAGATGAGTTGACGCGTTGACTTTACAAATCAGTGATTGGCTATTTTATTCAGAATGCGGGGCTTCCCGTGATTGATCAACCATGTTGTGTTGCATTTTCCCCCGTTTAAAACTATAAGAGTGACATGTCTTAGGCATTTTTTTTAGTTTTTGAGGTACCCCACGGAGAAAGTAGTTCCATGCACCTCTTTGATAGCATTACATTATTTCCGCATATCGTACAACAGCAAAATATCCAAAGCCCACAATGACACTGGCCAACCAAATAAATATAGTAATGAATATTATAAAAACGACAGCCAATTTCCATATTTTTTCACAAATGTCCTGCTCTCTTTCCGTCGCGTTGTGGCGAAGAAAAAAAAAAACTACCTGCAAAGCTTCAGTACTGTTCAAAGTTGTAAACACTTGTGTAAATGCTGTAAAATGAGGATGCTTTAAAAATATTGGCATAAATATATTGAATTTATCAATTAACTAACTAATAAGTATTAACTAAATCAAATAAATATTTGGTATAATAGCTTTTGGTAAAACAGCTTCTGTTCCGAGGTACACTTGCCCATAGTTTTTCAGGTAGGTTTCCAGTATGCTTTTTCCTTTATATTGGAGACGTTGCCACAGTTCTTCTGGATTTAGTCTGTCTCAGTTTGTTCTGTTACTTCATGTCATTCTAGACAAACTGTATGTTGATGATTAGATCTCTGATTAGATTAGTTGTCAAACTCCTTGTGCAGACAATTTCTCACTGCATTATTACAATTAATGACAAAAATAATGTATGAAATTGTAAACTGATATTCTCAAATTACACACTACCGCATAATATAGAAGTAAAACAAGCAACTAAAACAAAAGTTAGTGAAACCACAGCGTGGACCATTCATCACCTCAGATCAGCACAACCAAACTTCTCTAAGCTCAGAACAGGTTAACTCAGGAAGCATATTATTTATAAAGAGAAGACCAAAATATACTTTGAGGTAAACAAACACTTTTAAAAAAATAAAAGGGGCATCAAATTACGATTAAATGACAGTAGAAGAACACTTTGAGGGTTAGTCCAACCAAGTTAAACCAAAAATTTAAATTCTATCATTAATTACTCACCCTTGTGTCGTTCCTGTAACACTCAGTCATGGAGGAGTCGAAAGAACAGAAGGAAAGTATTATAGTATTTATTTAAACATAGGAATTGGAGCTTGGCAGGGCATAGAACTCAGTTCAATACAAAACGAGAGCGATCTCCTGATCGTTCTATCAACAGTTCAAAGTCTCAATAAAGCGATCTCCTGATCGCATTAACTTAAAGCCGCCTCTACACTCCTTGTCAGCTTTACTGTGACGATCTCTTGATCATGTATTCGACGTGGTGCACTGAGGAAACAGGTGAGTAAACACGGTGAGTATAACCAGGTAAGGGTTAAACTGTATCTTACGAGGCGTCGACGATCGTCCGATCACTTTCCATTCCAGGATGAGTATTACTGGTAAGTAAAGCAAAGGAAGGAAGAGTTTCCAGCCATGTAGTGCTCGTTCCTCATACACATTGATTTCTCCTTAACAGGTGCTCGGTGCAGGTGAGTACTGAAACTTTGACAAACGTTAACAAAGCATGATATTTCTTGAAGACAAAGACAAAGTTTTCACCATGAGAGACCACAAGCTAAGCGAATGGGTAAGTTACCTTGAGCTCTTGCCTCCAGGACGGCATAGAAGACCTGACCTGCTCTCGTGGATCTGGAGCCTTAGGAGGCCAAGGATCAGGGGCCTTGGTAGACAATGGTGGATCAGGGGCCTTGGGTTGTGCTGATTCATGGGCAGCCCTCGGCTGTGGTGACTCGGCTGCTGCTGGACCCTATAGCACCCCCCCAAAATTTTCTTGGGGAGGCTCACCTGGGCTGTGGCTTTGGCAACGTGTGCTCTGGTTCTGACATCGTGGACTGTGGCTCTGGCATCGTGGGCTCAGGCTCAGGCTCTGGCATTGGCAACGTGGACTGTGGCTGTGGCTCTAGCAGCGTGAACTCGGCCTGTGGCTCTAGTAGCGCGAACTTGGCCTGTGGCACTGGCACTGGAGGCGCAGCAGACTCTGGAGGTCGCACTGGAGGCGCAGCAGACTCTGGAGGGTGCAGCAGACTCTAGAACTGGATCTTGGTTCTCTACCGGCTTTTACTGGGCAGAAACTGGCTTTACTTAAACTAAGGACTGGATTAGGGGCAAAAAAACGGCTCTCCTGGCCGTAAACTAAGGACTGGATCAGGATCAAACAGCTCTCCGGGTCGAAAAAACAGGTTTGGGAAGTGGCCTCCAGCGATATGCGAGCCTTGGGCCGGGCAAGGGAGGATGGCCTCCTGACCATTGCTCATCAGGTCTGGGTAGAGGAATGAGCCCGTTGAGGAGTCGGCTGAGAATCTCCTCCGGTGAAATCATCATCCTCTTCATTGTTTGATGGTGCTATTATTCTGTCCTGAAGACAGGACAGGAAGATACTTTCAGTAGTTTTAAAAGAACTCACAAGATACAGAATATAACACGAACTCAAAGCAACGTTAATAATAGCACAAAGGACAAGACAAACTGAATGGGTTTTTAAACATGAACACATTAGGGAGCAAATCAAGACAGGTGAGGAGCACAGGTGGAACGGGTAACTAATTAACTGAACAAGAACAGGAGCAAGACCAAATAAGGAAACATGAAAACGAAACCAAAACTAAACAGTGACCGAATGAGAACAGAAAACACAGCGTTACAAGAATATTCTGTGTGGAGTGTGTGGGATCTACTGATAATGTGAACTAGCTTTACCCTCAACTGAAGTTCACATGAGGTGCACAGTGCTAAAATACTCCATGTGTTTACCATCTTTACCCAACATATCATCTGTCCTAATGAGACAAAGGGTTTACACACTTTATTAAATTAAAAAAAAAAAACATTTTTTGTGCTTTTCAACATATCACAACTTGTGAATTTCTTGTAAATTAATTAACTAAACATAATAATCACTTATTAATCATTTGTGAACATTTTGGTGATGAACATTTCATCATTAACTAATCTCTTATAAATGACTTATAACCATCCGCTATTCTAAAGTGTTACCAAACATTTTTATAATCAATGTTTAAAACAGTTGAGCTGCTTAATATTTTTCGTTCAAGCTTTAATAAACTATTTTATTAACAAAACGTTTAGAAGAGGAACATCATATATATACTCTCTCTCTCTCTCTCTCTCTCTCTCTCTCTCTATATATATATATATATATATATAGAAACATTATAAATCTTTACTGTCAGATTTGATCAATTTAATCTATCCTTGCTGAATAAAAATATTATTTTCACTCTCAACGGTTTTGTGATAAATTTTTGCCAAAAATGTAAAAAAAAATATAAAATAAGCTGATTAATCCCAAATGTGACAAATGCACACCATATTGTTAGACAAAATGTTCTTATATTGACCTTTACAATTAAATAAACTACTCTAAAACAATTCATCAGACCAAAAAAGTTTAACAGCCAGCCCCGGTCTCCGTTTCCTCAGATCATCCTTTCAGATGAACCACATGATGCTAAATTTTGTGAATTAGTTCATTTTTGGAGTGATTGACACCTCGCAGTGTTAATATCTCAACTAGGCTTGTGTTCAACAAGGGGTATGTAATACAGTAAATGCCACTCGTCCTAGCATTAGTGAACCTTACTTGCTTTTTATCATAAAAAATTAACAGGCTCTCAGACACAAAAGGGGTGTAGTTGAGACTTCAAGTGTAAAAAAAAGTTATTAGAGGGAGAAAGTGCATTGGAGGTGTCATTATGTGGCCAAATGGCCTTCGTGGAAAATGGTTCGGCACAAAAGAGAAAAACCCCTGAGGGCATACTCAAATATTGTTACCAAACAATGACCCTGAGTGGCTCCTCGCCATGCAAATGTCAACATTCACACTTGGAAACATATGTGTGTTTTATTCCCGACGTCGAGTGCTACCTAAAGAACAATTATTCATGTAATCTCGTCTGGCGGGACGGCAAAATGGGACATATTCCTCCCTGGCGGGTAAAAGGAGCTCTCATTATGAAATACAAAGGCTCTGTTACAGATATAATAGAGGCTTATAAAAAAAGAAGAACTTGGTTTTGTGTTCCATGGTCATGTTTTATTTTTTCATTAATATGTGTGTCGCTTTGATAAAGATCACAGTCAATATTTTGCCATCAGAGTGAGAAGCATGCTGTCAGTAAGAACAGGCGTCTTTTGTTTGGGTAAAATAATCACTCGTGCTAATATTGATGTATTCACAGTAGCCTATATCCTTGAATATGCTGTATAATTAAACAAAATATTCATAATGTTTCTCACAGAAAAGACTAGAGCAAGTAGGCCAAACATTTTTTCTTTAATTATTACATATTTGTATGGTGAAGAATGCATTTAAAAATCAAAGACGAGGGGTGCTTACTCACAACATGACACAGTAGTATTTCCCCCATGTTCCTGCTGTTTATCTCCTTTTCATTCACAAAACAACCTGAGGTCAGTCTACTCATGTTCGGATCGTACTTCAACACAGGCAGAAAATCAATAAACACTATTGCCCCCTTCGGCGCAATGTGGTTGTAGAGCATAGGGACACTTCATGTCCGTGAATCAGAGAAAAAAAAAAAACATAAAAAAAAAACATCTCGTCGAGACAGCTTGTAAGTGCCTGGTTTGTTGCTATTGATTTTTCTGTTTATTCTCTCACAATAACTTAACTTCTCTTGTGTGATTCCACAATAGAGAGACCTGTTACTCCTTTCTTATTCAACAATGAGGGCACAATAAGGATTCTGAAAACAAAACAAGTGCCAAATGAACAAATTGAGAGTACTTGTACTAGCTCATGTAAGTATATACCTGTATTAAAGTAATGGGGTACTTGAACTTGGGCTTCAACTGATCCTTTGTCAGGATTGACTAGTGATCCGACCATCATAATGCCAAATCTGCCATTTATGTCCAACAAACAAACCAAAGCTGAGAATAGATTAACATTGGTGGACTGGAAATTAAAAAAATGTGTGTGTTTATGTCTTAAATCAAGATACTTTAAGACCAGGTACTTCTGATGTTCATTCATGTTTATTTTGTGCTTTAACTGGTAAGGAAGAGAAGATTATTGGTTAACATGCCACTTGAACTGAAGGCGCTACATTGAACCGTCACATTAAATACCCACAAAACTTTATTTGTTTGTATTTGTCAAAAAAAGTGTCAAACTTATAAGTTAAGACTGTTTTATAGCAGAAGTAACCTGCACTGTCTTGTCTGTTGGCGCGCTCTCAGTTTTCTCTTTCGTTGTATTTATCATTGCATGAGAATATGATGAGTTAACTCGAATGCACTTAAGTTGATTTGTAATTAAACTCAACATGAATTCAGACATTCTGAACTTGTTTCACAGCTGAATACACAGAAAATTGTAAAAGTGTAAAACATAAAATTTAGACAATAAGACCTTTAGAAAGTTCTCCCACGGAAACGTAATTGCATAAGGAGTTGGATTTAACTTAAACTCGACAACTCGAACCCAACACTAGTATTGAGTAAATAGACTGAGAGAAATTTTAACTCAAATTACTTTGCTACAGAAGATACTCTAGTTCACAGAAGATACCAACTGAATACTTAGTAAAAATCCTGTGGAATCTCTCCCCAAGTTCTATTTTGTTGCAGTATTTCTACTTCAATTAGGAAGCATTACACATAAAAAAAAGAAAAAAAAAAGAAAAAAAAACAGTTACACCTACAACTTTAAGCCTTGCATCAAAGCAATTATCATGACTGGCTAAACGCGATTGCTAGTTAGCATAATTTGATTGGAGGGAAATTTGGACACACCTATGAGTGCAAAATGATGTCACCAATATGTTCTGTTCATTTTCCCTTAGGAAAAAGAATGTAGACCATAAATGCATATACAAAGAGATAAGATAAGAGATAAAGATAAGTCTTTATTAATCCCAAAGGAAATTGTTTCTCCAATGGCTGCATATTTCCACAACTACAGATACAATGAGATAAAAAGAGAAATAGAAATAAAAATAGAGTCTATTATAAGTGAACTTACATATATAAATAGAATAAAAATATATCTGTATATTGAAATAATAATAATAAAAAATAATAAAAATACTGACTTTACAGAAAAGTGCAGATGACTTCAGAGCTGACTGATATAGACTAAAAGCCTCAAAACTGATTTCACAGGGTCTTCTAAAGACAACCAATGGATGGTATGCTCACATCTTGCCCCTCCCCCTCATCTTTAGCCCCTCCTGCAGCGATAGGGCAGGAGGTGTAATTAGCTGTGGGGGGGCTTCTAGCGACCCTCGTCTCTGTCTCACCTTGTAGAGCTCGCTGCAGGCTATCCTGCATTGACTGCTAATGTCACTAATGAAGGTATGAAGCCCTGGATTATGACAACATGATCGACTAGCAGGTCTTAACGAGTGACTGGGGTCTCAGCTAAAGTTAACAACTGAATAATCCTCCATTCAGTCTGGG
Source organism: Enteromius thamalakanensis (assembly GCA_032357475.1). NCBI lineage: Eukaryota > Metazoa > Chordata > Actinopteri > Cypriniformes > Cyprinidae > Enteromius > Enteromius thamalakanensis. The sequence continues at coordinate 12,916,956 of JAUCMT010000036.1, forward strand.
TTACAAAGCATAATGATAAAAAATATAACTGTCCTTCTAATATTCATTACGTTGCTTATCAATGAAAGCCGTCAGTCAAATCCATTTGCTGTCAGTCAAAAAATCTGAATGTCTGAAGAGAGTCTTTGTTTTCACTGGTTTTCACAGTTCTTGTTTATTTATTTAGAAAATACTTGGACCAAAGCTTTGAAATTTCGCCTCAAACTTAATTGACATGTTAGAGGCCATTTACTTACGTTTACATACTGTACACTACCATTCAAAAATTTGGAATACAGTTCAAAACATTGCATTTATTTGAAAGAAAATTAAAATTTTTATTCATCAAGCATGCATTAAATTGATCAAAAGTAACAGTAAAAACATACACAAAAAGATTAAAATAAATTCTGTAGTTCTAAACAAAAATATTGAGCAGCACAACAATTTTTTACATTGATAGTAACATAAAATGCATCCTGAATACCAGATCAATACCAAATCAAATATCAAAACTAGTGTGTGTATTATATGTATAATATTATTGTAAGTCCAACACAGGCTCGTGACCAAATTGACCAATTTGACCAATGTGTAATTACTCTGATGTTACACAGCAGCGGGCAGTACATTAGGCTTTACATATAAATTGTGGTTGGTGTCCAGAATGTTACACTTTATATTAAGTGGGCAGTTTCTGTGGAGTTACCATGTATATACACTGGTGTTACAGAAGAACTCCACCCACTTTACATATCCCTAAACCTACCCAACTACACCCCCGATCACCCCCTGTTCCAGTAAATCTTATACATACTGCTCTTACAAAATGTCGCTACTGTATGTAATTCCTGTTACATGACTACTTAGTGAAGTGTTGTTACCAATGTCCTTTTACACATTTGTACTTACATCATTCTGAGGGGTTGTTAGACGTGTGTAGTTACAGAAATATTACAGCAGTACAGTACATACTACTGTATGTAGCATTGCGTGCTTACACTGTGGTTACATTTTAGATACACATTGTGTATTCCTGTGACACTACATTTTATTTCGCAAGCTAATGAGAAACGCCTCCCAGAAGGCGGGTAGTAAGGTACAGTAGCTTGGCCAGACTAAGCTCCTATGAGCTTTAAGTTGCGGAAGCCAAGCTACATCTTGTTACTATGTAAGTACACAGGTATTAGGGACACTTAATATAAAGTGGGATCAACAGAAACAATAACATAAATACATTTTAAGTAAGTAAATGTACTGATTTAGTTTCAGTAAAAAGACAGGAACAATGCAGATTTTTGTAATATTGCAATATTTATTTTTGTAATATTATTAAACCACAACCACAAAACAAATGGCAGGCCTACTTCTGATAGATATGGTAGTTTAAAATTAAATATTTGATTAAATTTATAATAGCAGTATGGCTTGCTTAAAACCCTTATCTCTTCAGTCAAAGACATATGAGGTCAACAAAGACAGAGGGACATTCTTATTGTTTTAGTGATTATTCATTTGTATAATTATGTTGATTTTTTATTTATTTTTTATTATAGACTGCCATTATGTTCTCTTAATGACCAGGGAATTTTATCCTTTACATACACCTGTAATGGCATCTGCAAGAGACGATAATTGCGAAAAAGAAACAATATTAAGGGCATATTTATAGAACTTGCTTAATTAAAGAAGTTACTTGGTATCTTTTGTCTGTCCACATTAGGAAGCTGTATTATTGGCATTCTTTCTGCTTCTTGTGACAGATGTGAGGTTCTAAATTAATTAATGACCTCAACTGCGAATTCAAAAGATGGCCATCACAAAAGCTCCTTCCATCGTAAGTGCAGCTCGGGTAACCGAGCATTCTGCTGCGCCTGTTGTTTCTCCTTCCATTCAACTGTAAATTGGAAAGCGATGTTCAGCAACTCATGGGGTAGGACGATATAATTGTATATAATTGGTGAAAACTGAGGGCAAAAAAAAAGGAAAATATTGAAAAGGAAAAACATTAAATTAAAAAGCAGTGCCCTTGTGATTTTTGCCGCAGAGAGCTAAAGTTTTTTTTTCTTCATCCTTCCTCAGAAACGTCTTCTATTGAAATTCTAGAACATAAGCAGGGTGATTTTTAAAGGAATCAGACGTGACAAATGAAGCAGCTGCAGCAGTACTGACAGCTGATATCAGACCAGAACATTCCGAAAACAATTCTTCACAGTGAACACAAATAATCACAAAAATGTAAAAGTAGATCCATTTTGCAGATCCCCCTTCTGACCCTCTTCTTCTCGTATTAATGCACTTCATACCACTGGACAAAAATAAAAAGCATCAACAAAAAAAGGCCACAAGGCCTATGATGGTCTAACAATAACCTTTTCTTCCATACCAAATGCAAATGCATTAATGATCACTGTCTCAGTTCTATGACAGGTATCAATGCACATTGCTCATTGATAATAGAGCAGACCGAACAGCACTGAACATCTTGGCACAGTGGCATCATGTCCCTAAGACCCTGCCTGAGGCATCACATGACTCCAGAAGGTCAGTATCCCCCTCCCTAAACCAGTCTACCAACGACTGCTGCATGATTCAAGAGTACGTCACGCAACGAGGTACACCGCTTGCCGAGTCCCCCCAGACTTTGCTTGCAAACTTATGGAAGAGGCAACTCATCATCCTTCGACTTTACCGCATAAACGAAAGCCCCTTCACTTGAAAATTACTTACAGCTAGAAAATAATTGGTCTCAAAGGGCATATCTGCGGCTGACTATCAGGTGTGATTCGCCACTGTCACGTCTGCACTGACCCCAGCCTGTGTGCCACTGTGCCAAGAAAGCCACGCATTGTGCGTCTGCGTATAAACAGACAGGAAGCACAAAGAATATGCGGACGGCTTCGTTGTATTCAAAGCACATGTGGGTCTGGATGGTCTTGGTTCCTTTGTCTGATCTGAAGCTGAGTGGTTGCCAAGATAAGGAGGCTCCAAGATTTTTCGTCTCTTTGTTCTTCATCTTATTGATACGTTCCAGTATTTTTTCCCGTTTCCATTTTTTAATGGTCCCTTTGGGAAAGACGTTCCACGCTGTGTAGAACAAAAACTGAGCATTGGAAACAGCACTGTCCTGTTTGAGCACTATAATAGGTGGAATTATTCGCACCTTAAAAGAAATCTGTTTCTATATTTACAACAATGTCTCTTCTGAAGCACCATTGAGCAGCTCCGACAACTTCATCTTCAGCATCATTGTGCACTCAGAGCGATCCTGAAAGCTCTAACGGCTCTGGTGTCGGTCAGAGCAGCACAAAGGCCTGAAGGTGCGAGTGACACGGCTCACAAATGTAAATGAGTGATGGAAGCCCTTGAATGACTGCCACTATAGGAGGAACCATTAAGGAGCCGGGGCCAAGAGCATCTTCCAAAGCGCATCCCATCCCTCCCTCTGTTTTTCTGTGCTGGTTCTCCTTGCGTCTTCCAACGTCCCCTGGCCTCCCCCCGTTCCCCATCCTCTCTCATTGTGTGAAGCTCTCCTCCCTCCCCAGACAGAAAGCTCTGAAAGCTTCCCCGTAAGACAGTCCCATTCTCCAGTATCCCCATCATTTGCTTATCTAAGTGCCGTCCTCTGTTTACCAGGAGTGGCAGACAAGTGGTTCTGGGTACCAGAGGGGGTAGGTGGTGGTGGTGGGTGGGGTTGTTCAAGGAGACGTTGTGGAGAAAATGAGTCTGACAAGAAAAAACTGGCAACAATGAGCGGACAAGTACTGTGGATGCACGCATACTTCACATATGCAGGTACTTTGTGTACACAGGGACGCCCATCTTAGTGAGCTGCTCTCTGTTTATTTCATAATACCCCCTCATTTCCTTTCTTGTGTGGAGCACTCTGTTGTTATACCCATTATTCCCTTTCCAAGAGCTTTCTCACATCCTCGCCCATCATTATGGGATTCGAGTGCTGTTTATGCGCTTTCATTTTCAGACGGAGATCTTAATAGATTGAATTGATTATCCCTCACACAGTTTTCATACTCCAGGGCCTCATCTACGAATCCAAGACATTATTCGTTCAGAGCTGTGAAGGGTTATTTGATAGAAACTTATCGTCTACTTTTTAAGACTGTTTTATCCTTTCAGTTTCTCTTTCACTTGCATGAATTTTTTAGCAGTCGTGTTATGCGATCTAAGTTTGGGTGCCTCTTAAAAGGGGAAGTCACCCAGAATGAAAATTCACGCGCATGTCATTCCAAAATCTTAACATTTCCTCTGTGCAACACATATCAGACGTTGGGCACAATGGTCATGCTGTTCTTTTCCATACCGCACAAGTAAAATAATAACACAGAAAATAATTATATGGGTTCAAACAATGTTTTTAGACTTTTGAAGCAATGTAGTAAGACTGTTTTAGGAAAAGACCCATATTTAAGTGATCATGTTCCTCTCAAAGCAATACATATTCAAATGAGGTATGTCACAATTGGTTGAAAAGCACAAGTAAACAAGTTGTTGGCATTAAATCTGGCATCAAACCAACTGATTTTATACAGTATAGTTTTAACTATCACTTGAGATTACTAGAGATTTCATTAGGCTTCTGTGGAGGCTTTTCGATTATATTGCAGCGTTCCCAGCACACCAGGTTCATAATGCACAATCACCAAATGTTTTCATTACGGACCTTAACAATGAATGCAAATCCACCATGTATCTTTTTTTAAGTGGGTGGACCTGCAAGCTGCGGGGCCACACGTGATCTCATGGCTCATGAATGGGTGAGACGGACCCCATGTCACCGCCCTGACCCCTCCTTCCTAAGTGGGCAGGGCCATGAACTTTCCAATTACAGATCGAAATCCCGGCGTCTCGGTGTCATTACTTTCTCAGGCAGCACACAAACTACACGTCCCTCTTCAACCGTCTCCCAGCCGTGTAGAAGAGCACAAATACAGATTGATTTTAAAATTCTAAACCCACAACAGGAATATAGTAAAGTCTTCTGTTTGTCTGTGTTTCTCCAAAAGTCTCCTTTGTGAACTTCGCATCAAAGCCCTGACGAACAAAAGCGGCCAGCCGTCTGACAAAGACAAGAGCGGATGGTATGTGGAGCCATCTGTTTTGGAGGACACCCAAAATCTTGTGTATGGGCCATACTTAGCTATCCCACAATTCCATTCCAGGAGTGCACTAGCCTCCTATTCACGCACTGGGCCATATACTGCCCATCTCTTGGCTGGCATTTTTTTCCCTGTTACAATTAAGTAATTTATTCCTTTCTTCGCCCTCCTTTTTAATGAATCCAAGCCACAAACAAGCCCCAGTTGCTCCTATTCAAGGCTCGTGATTGCATCTGGCAGTAATTGCTGCAAAAGCTGAAGTGGGAGCAGGATGGAAGCACATTGTTTTGGGGGTAATAGGTGAAGACCTGCCTCTCTTGACCTGTAATACATTAGTGTCAGTGAACATTTGGCAGCCCTCAAATGATTAGCAATGAAGATGAATTGAGAGGGAAAAAAAGAAAAAGAAAAAGAAAAAAAAAAGGTAGAAAATCTGCCTCATCTGAAACACTGGAGCCCGCATACATTTGCATGCTGATTAGTTGTTCTTTTGTCTGTGCTCCTAATTATTATGACACATAATGTCTTCATCATGCAAGATTCAGATCTGTCTTGTTCAAAATTTATGTAGGGAAGGGGCGGGGGGGAGAAAAGCGTTTATTGATTCTACATGGAAGTACTTTTTGTTGTGCTTGCTTTTGTTGTGCGTTCTCCTTTTTTTTAACGTTTCCCATTAATTGAACACAAATTGGATTGCCTCCGACTAGTGCGTTTCAGGGCGAGTTTTGAAAAATCATATTTGTTTTGCTCTTGTTGACAAACACACAGGTAACCTCCTCACTTCCTGCTTGTGTGGATGTGCATTTGGCTCCTTTTTTAGCATCTCTGGCGGGGACGCCGAAGCCTAATGCGTCCTGGAGCTTCCAAGAGGTGCGTGAGGTGTGCTGAAAACGAGACAAAAATGAGATCATCCTTTGCAGTTATGTCTTGTCGGGGCACCTTGATGACACATTTTAGATGAATTTATTTTTATTATCATTTCCTAATTCTCGTAGATCGCTCCATTTACAGATATGGGGGATAAATCTCCAGATTAGAGATTACGCTGAGTGCCAGATTTTGGAATCAGGGTGTTAAGGCTGTATGTCTTCATCTGGCAGGGGTGGACGTAGACGCTTTTAGCAGCAGCAGACAGGTCTGAGGGGTTCATGCCGTTTGCGTCATTAAGCACAGCCTCTGCGACTGTTGTTTTTCTCCCAAAATATCAGCTTGTATGAAAAATAAATGTGATATTCAACAAAGGATTAAATAACTTAAAGATAAAGAACTTAAATAATTCAAGCAAACAACCAATTTTGGAAAATTCTTAAAATGTTTGTCTTTAACGTCATAACAGTTTAATTGTTATAAGATAAGATAAAATAAGAAATGTCTATATGGTGTAAAATGAATGTGTACATTTGAGACACTTGAGAACTTGACTTTTTGTTTTTCAGAACAAACATTTGAAAAGCAGGAGACTCAATTTGTTCTCCATCTCATTGAATTAGTTTCTAGGTGAAATCATTAAAGATATTAAATACCTCATTTGTGATTGCACTTTTCTGCGAGTCGCTTAGAATATGATAAAAGGTCCGACATGGTGAAATAATGAACTCATCCACTTCAGTGTGGTCAATTCGTCTTTGTTTTTTATCATCAGATCCAAACGTTCCATCCTTTCACAGCATGTGGTTTTTTGCTGGAGATCTGACAGCAGCAGAATGTGTGACGGTGTGTGCTGCCTGAGACAGCAGAGGGAGCTCAACAGACCAACCTCAGCTCCTCTTAGCGTGCACACATTCTATCACACACACATTTTATATATCAAATCAGGAAATCACCATATAGTGTCTTATTTCAGGATTCTCTGAAAAACAGGAAGGTTTAGAAACGCATTTATTTGAAATAGTAATGTTTTATATCATTATATTTACTGTCACTTTTGATCAATTTAATAATCGTAATCAGCTGCATACTTGTTAAATAAATAGCAATGTTAGTTCTCCAGAGGGGAAACATATTGCAAAGCCAAACTTTTGAATGGTAATAGATGTGTATACTGTATACAGAAATGATAATAGGCCAATTATATAAAGCTGTCATAACTATTAATTTATTCAAAAATGTATTCAAATACAATGACTTGCATGCATCACTTTTTGAAGAGCCTGTCATTAATTTCTAAATCAATATTTTTTTCTGAGGTAGTCAAAGTCACATAAAATGTCTGTCCTGGCTTCATTATCATAATTTAAACAAAAAAAGAAAACTGACATTTGACTGACATTTTTAAAAGAAAACCTTAGAGTGTGTATGTGTGCTGGTTTATGTGGTTTATAAGGAAACAAATTTGTATAATGACGTGGGTATGACATAGGTATTACAATATTTAGCTGTTTTATGAGGACATTTTCCCCCGTAACTTTCTTTCTTTTGCATCTTGAATATACAGTACTGTAGCAGATAATGGTTCAGCATGGTTGAATGGATGTACATCCTAAGATCCGCACACTGCCGCTGTTCCGTCCCCGAGGAATGGTGGCCCTCAGACGTGCAGAGGCGCAGAGGTAGTGAGGAGCGCTAAGTCTGCAGCTACGTCAGCCAGTTAATTTGTTTACTGCCGGCATTTAGCCATCCGACGCACTCCAGGGGCACCTGAACACTTGGTAAAGACAATAATTATCCGGCCCACTGGAGGACACACACACACTCACATCCCTGAATGCTGTTCTTTTTTTTAACTAAGCTTATTAACTGTTCAATAGATTGTTATGCATGTTTTTTTTTTACAACTTCAAAAACACAGCGTGCCATAGCGTACTCTCAGAGGGCCCGCAGGGCTAACCGAGCGCATACCGCTCCTTGTTCCTCTCATGAAAAGGTCTTGTTGCAGTTGCAGTCCGTGAAATGTGCTTTATTTGATTACTCGTGCTCCACTGTACTCGTTTCTCCATGTGACTCGCTTTACCGTCAAGAGACTTGGCTCTCGCTAGATAAACATGTTTCAAACTAATAGCCATTGTTTAAAAATTTTTGTCTTTTATGTAAGACTGACATTTTGTATGAGTAAGTAGACTTCATAGAGTGAACTGAACCTCTAGCACAGCTATGCATGTCAGTATATTTCAGTGTTCACCTACTGTATGAGGGGAAAAAATGTGAAAATTAAGTTTGAGCTATAATTTAGACAATTGTGATAATTACCCTTGCCATTAAAAATCTTACTACAAAGTACAAGTGTGACCTCTTTAATTAGTTATAACAAACTCAAATAGGGAATCTGATAATGTATCAATTTTCCCTGAAACAAAATACTTTTTTTTCAACTTGTAGAGTCTATGAAGTCATCAAGGAGGGCTTTTACAAGAGTTTGAAAACAGGCTCTGAATGAGGTTATTCATAATTTAACTTAATTAGAATGGATTCCTTGACTGACAGATCATCATACACACTTGAGAATTTCAATCCAATTTCAAGCTGACAGAGAGGCCACTGTAAAGGATTTTGTAAAGAATATATTAGTCAATCACCTTTATTTAGCCCTTTTATAAATACAGATTTTGTCAAAGCAAATATGTAGGACAAAACAATGTAAATCTCTCAAGATTCATGTTGAATGTTTCATTAACCATTAGGTCTGATAACTTTTACCCAAGATATCCAAAGATAAAAAAAAGTAATGACGCTCAAAACAAAAAAAAATTTTGATAAAATAAGCAACCATTTGCTAAAATCAGTTAATTTTATCCTTCATAAATGTACACACAGCACCCCATATTGACAGAAAAACACTGAATTGTTGACATTTTTATAGATTTATTCAAAAAGAAAAACTGAAATACATGTATCCCATGGTCCTAAGTATTCAGACCCTTTGCTTAGCATTGAGTAGAAACACCCTTTTGATTGAATACAGTCATGAGTCTTTTTGCGAAAGGTGCAAAAAGTTTTTCACACCTGGATTTGGGGATCCTCTGCCATTCCTCCTTGCAGATCCTCTCCAATTATGTCAGATTGGATGGTAAACAGCCATTTTTAGGTCTCTCCAGAGATGCTCAATTGGGTTTAAGTCAGGGCTCTGGCTGGGCAATTCAAGAACACTCACAGAGTTGTTGTGAAGCCACTCCTTCGTTATTTTAGATGTGTGCTTAGGGTCATTGTCTTGTTGGAAGGTAGACCTTCGTCCCAGTCTGAGGTCCTGAGCATTCTGGAGAAGGTTTTGGTCCAGGATATCACTGTACTTGGCCACATTCATCTTTTCCTCGATTGCAACCAGTCATCCTGTCTCTGCAGCTGAAAAACACCCACACAGCATGATGCTGCCACCACCATGCTTCACTGTTGGGACTGGTGATGAGCAGTGCCTGGTTTTCTCCACACATACTGCTTAGAATTAAGACCAAAAAGTTCTATCTTGGTCTCATCAGACCAGAGAATCTTATTTCTCACCTTCTTTGAGTCCTTCAGGTGTTTTTTTTAGCAAACTCCATGCGGACTTTCATATGTCTTGCACTGAGGAGAGGCTTCCGTCAGGCCACTCTGCCATAAAGCCCCAACTAATGGAGGGCTGCTGTGATGGTTGACTTTCTACAACTTTCTCCCATCTCTGGAGCCCAGCCTCAGTGATCTTTGTGTTCTTCTTCACCTCTCTCACCAAGGCTTTTCTCCCTGATAGCTCAGTTTGGCCGGACGGTCAGCACTAGGAAGGGTTCTGGTGCGTCCCAAACGTCTTCCATTTAAGGATTATGGAGGCCACTGTGCTCTTAGGAACCTTATGTGCAGCAGAATTTTTTTGTAACCTTTTGTAACCTAATCAAGTCCAATTAGTATAATCAAACACAGCTAGACGCAAATAAAGGTGTAAAAACCGCACAGCAAAGGGTCTGAATAATAAGGACCATGAGGTATTTCAGTATTTCTTTTTTAAATAAATTAAAAAAAAAAAAAATTCTGTCAATATGGGGTGCTGTTAATAAGGAAAAAAAAACTTATTAACTAATAAAATTACTCCAGTTTTTTTAGTGGCACATTAACTTTTAGAAAAGATTGATATGTTGATATGGTGCTCAAGAAACATCTATATTACAACATTAGAAACAATATGATAATAGTTGTATAAAACTGTTTTTCGGGAATCTTTGGTAAATAAATATTTTTGAATAACACTAAAGTGAAACAAAACTAAATACAAAATTTGATAAAAAGAAGCATACTGTAAGATCACACCAGAAAGTGTGTCTGTAGACTAATTAGATTATAAATGAATTCATAGAATGCCATTTAAAACACAAATGCAGAAAATCTACAGCTTTACGTGCAAAGAACATATGCTTTCTGTGAACAGCATGCTAAACTATTGGTCAAAATGCCAGAGTTCATCCTTGATGCACAAAGCCAGCATACAGGGCCTTAGCAGTACTCAGAGCAAATGCATTTCCCAAGGCCTGAGCTCCATTGACTTCAGCTTTTAAGTGTTCCCCACATTATCCCTGCTCAAGCAGCTCACACAATAAAAAAACGTTGTGGCTAACCCTCAGATACAACAACGACTACAAGCGGAGCATGAGCGAGCACATGGGCTATGATGGAGTGAATGGTTAGACATTGAAGCGATGACCTCAGAGGCATTGTTACAGTCAACACTAATTGATACACAAAACCACCTGTACAGATCAGACAGGGCCAGAATAATGTTTTCTTGAATGTGTCATGTTCCCATGTTGATCCACAACATTATGGGATTTTTAGAGTTGGTGTGCTGATAATAATAATACTGTTATAATTAATGCAAAAGCCTGTGGATAGTAGACAAGCTTCAAAGTGGTTTGGAAAGTGGAAAGTAATCTTCCACATAAGGGGGGAAAAATATATAGATATATTATGCTACTGTCACGTTTTATGTTTGTATATTTCTGTTTAAGTCTGTGTTTTTGTATTCTTGATTTAGTTTTGTTTTCATGTCTTCCTGTTTTGGTTTCGTTTTTAGTATTGATTTCCTGTTTGCCCATATTTGGTTTTTCCTGTCATTAGTAGTTTGAT
>JAUCMT010000036.1:12928172-12961423 GCA_032357475.1 Enteromius thamalakanensis
GTTTTAAATATACACAGTACTCACGCATATATAATAAAAACAAAAACTTGTATTTTAGATGCGATTAATCATTTCCCAGCATGCTTTTTTTACACTAAGAGAAAATAGTAGTATAACAAATGACTGGATGCTTACCTGATTGTACCTCAGACATCACAAACTGATCAGAAAGAGAGGATTTTCTCCAGTAAATGTTTTAGAAAAACTATCCTTTTCTGGACTGCTGTCATACAATCAAACTCTCAGGACAGCTGTCATGTCCATAATGAACGGTTCACAAGTCCCTAACCCAGGAGACCAGACCTGACCTTTAGTCATTTCATCATTCAGATGCTCACACTCACTCATGAATTTGGTAACTCCAGACAAAAAAGGGGCCAAATTTAGTGTTTTGAGGTGGAGAAAAAAAAAGAGAAATTGAGTTTCCAAAAGCCAGTGAGATTACGTAAAGTGAAAAGAGGGCATTTAGTTGAAGAGCAATCCCATTTGTTGTGGTAAAACAACAGAGAGAGAACGGCTGAGCAAGCAGCACACAACAATAGACGAGAGCACAGGGCAAAGTGTGTGACTCTGCACCTCTCTCTAAAACACTAACACTCCTGTTCATATGCTTCTTTCAAGATACAGTTCATCTGAACTAACCTTAAAGAGTTTATACTGAAATAATGAACTCAATACTGTATGTTATACTACACTATACTTTACAAATTATAGTCCATTACTGATTACAGATTACATGATGAAAACTGTTAAAGTAATCTAGGTTACTCACTTTATTTTAAGTATTCTGACTATTTTTTAGATCCCCTTTTGTCTAAATTGTTTTAAACTCAACATTAAATGTCATATTGATATAAAATATAAATTTTTTCTGACATTATTTAAATAATTTCTCATGTATACAGAGTATACAATGTAGTTCTTAATGCTTCCCCCAAATAATTATTGTAGCAAATTTACATCTTGATATAAGAACATCTCAAATTATATTTTGATACAAATATACTATATTATTGCTGGATAAGTCAAGTCAAGTCACTTTTATTTATACAGCATTGAACATTATATAATCAAATAGAATAAAAGAGTAATGGTAATGTATAATAACGAGAATTAAACTTTATTTATCAAATGCAGAGACGGTCTCTGTAGTCAAAACGACGATAATCACTGGAAATCAGGTGTCCCCAACTAAGCAAACTAAGACACTTTTTGATAATTTTCCACTTGTGTTGTTTTCAAAGTTACATATCTCCTCACAGAATAATATATATTCTAATATTTATATAACTAATATTTGAAACTGCTAAACATCTCTAATAATATTTCCAAAAAAGTAGGCTATGTATTAAAAACACACACTATCTGTCATCTGAATATTACTATCTATCTATCTATCTATCTATCTATCTGCAATCTGACTCTTATCTAGTACATTTCTAATCATGTTACCAATATGTTAGTAACATGCTAATCATGCTAGAAACATGCTAGTAACATGCTAATCATGCTAACAACATGCTAATAATGCTAGCAGTATGCTAGTAACATAATAATGCTACAAACATGCTAGTAACCTGCTAATCATGTTAACAACAAGCTAACAACATGCTAGAAACAGGCTAGCAACATGCTAGGCTAGAAACATGCTGGGAACTTGCTAATCATGCTAGTAACATACTAATTATGTATCTATCCATCTATTATAGACTTTTTAATCTGACTTTTTTAGACTAAAAACTTTAAACTAAAACTTTTCATGTTTTTCTTTTTTACAATAATTTTAACTTTAACTCATTTGAATGAGATTCAAAAGGATTCAAAATGTTTTATATATATATATATATATACTATATCTATTATATTTAAAACATTAATCTTAACAGAACAATTAAGAATTTATTTTAATCACACTCGTGCCACCTTTGAGCCTCAAATGTCTAAAAAATACATTTAAAATCATCTTTGTGCTCTTCTTTGCACCTCTGTAGTACAAATTAATTTTGTTAATACTGATTTCATATGATTGATAACTTATTTTTTGGGTATTTCTTCTCCTATTGTTATAATTAGCAATTATAAATACTCAGTGGTGGAATGTAACCGTCACGTTTTATGTTTGTATAGTTCTGTTTAAGTCTGTGTTTTTGTATTCTTGATTTAGTTTCGTTTTCATTTCTTCCTGTTTTGGTTTCGTTTTTAGTATTGATTTCCAGTTTGCCCATATTTGGTTGTTCCTGTCATTAGTAGTTTGATTTGTATCCACCTGTGTCTCTCACCTGTCCTAAGTTCTCCCTAATGTCCTCTAGTTTAAAAGCCAGTTCAGTTTGTCTTGTCCTTGTCGGTGATTAATGTTATTTTGACGTCCGTATATGTGAATACCTTACCTGTTCTACTTGTTTGCCTGTCTTAGAATAAATATATTTGAAGTTATTTGGAAACCTAGTATCAGCCTTTTGATTCACCGAAGCGGACCGTGACAGAATCACCGACCTTCACAAAATGAAGAGGATGAGAATTTTGCCGGAGGAGATTCTTCGCCGATTCTTTTTCTGTTTTTCCTGTCGCCGTCTTCAACCCCCAGATTGCGCCTAATAAAGCGCCCACCTGCAACTTGCCACGTGCTGGATTTGTGGCAGGGAGAGCAGTTTCCTGATCCAGTCCCTAGTTTACGGCCGGGAGTGCCGTGTAATAAGCCTGTTCCTGCCCCTAGATTGCGGCTAATAAAGCCTGTCCCTTACCCCAGAGTGAAACCAACGCCACTACCTGTCACACTGCCAGAGCCAATGGCAGAGGAGGACCTGCTGCCGTGGCCTGAACCACCTGAGCCTATCACGGAGGACTCGCTGTTGTGGCCCTACCCACCAGAGCCCACGGTGGATGAGGACCTACCGCCTTGGCCAGAGATTGCACCAGAGCGCGCAACGCCAGTGTCTGCACCAGACCGCGCAACCCCTTCACCAGCACCTGAGCACCTCCCGCCCTCCCACCCATTTCAACGTGATGCCTCACTTCGGATGACAGTCCTGCTCACCCTAAACTCACCGTACAGCCAAAGCAAGCCACGCAGGACTGCCATCCTCCGGCATCATCCGGCTCGGGGTACTCCCCAACTCTTCCTCCAGCCGCCGATGCCAGCACACCACCTCAGTCCTCCGACCCGCCGGCTTCGTGGTGGACCTTGGCTCCCTCCTTCTCCTCGAGGCTCGTCCGACCACTAGTTCCGCTGGGCTCGGTCGTTCCCTCGACTCCGCCTTGGTCGGTCGAGGTCCATTCACCACCTTGGGACTCCGTCACTCCGGCTACGCCTCGTTACTCCGTCCTGCCAGCGGTGTCTGGCCCCTCCCTTCCTCCGGCTCCGCCATGGTCCTCCCTCGCTCCTGCTCCACCGTGGCCTCCCGAAGCCCCTTTGATGCGTCATTTTTGGCAGGGCCACGTTTATTTTGTTATTTTCGTAAGTCCAGCACGTTTTTAAACTAAGATTCCATTGGATGCATCCTAGTGTAAAAAACGTGCTGGACGTACGAAAATAACAAAATAAATGTGGCCCTGCCACAAATAAATACAGTAAGTAGCATAATATATATATATATATATATATATACTGTATATATATATATGTATTTCTGGGTGACTGTGGAGAAATTATAGTCACAACCTACTGGGAGAAGGAGACCCAGTAGGAGCACAGTCGGAGCTACTCCGCTCTAGGTCTGACTGCGGGCCAGGAGGACCCAGGTTCACCTACTCGAAGGGGAACACTGAGGAAAGCGCACAGATCCCGTGGGAATGGCGCAGCAAGCCGACACCAGCCACACTCCCGTTCACCTGCTGTCTAGCACCCTCTACACAGAGATCGTAAAACCTCAAGAAGGTGTTCGGTGTTGCCCAGCCTGCAGCCCTAAAGATATCTGCTAGAGAGGTGCCATGAGTCAATGCATAAGATGAAGTGACACTCCTTGCTGAGTGAGCTCTCAGTCCTAAGGGGCACAGCTCTCCCTGGTACAGTATAGATAAGTCAAGGAGATGGCTTCAACCACTCAATTGGCCAACCTCTGTTTGGAGAAAGCATTCACTTTCTGCTGTCCACCACAGCAAACAAAGAGCGTCTGATGGGAGCGTCTGATGCTCAGAGTGCGGTCAGTGTAGAGGCACAATGCACGTACAGGACACAACAACTCTAAGGCTCTAAGGGACGCATCCTTCACTGCATCATGATATGTAGCTATGGCAGCAACATCCACTTTGAGAGTCGAAGGGGGCAGCCTGCGCTCCAACTTCTCTTGCAGGAAAGAAAGCACCATTGCAATCGTGCATGCCTGTGGGTCCTCTCCGCAAGAGGAACACCAGTCGACGAACAGAGCACAGGCCTGCCTCATAGAGGGAGCTCTTGCCTGAGTGATGGTATCTACCACAGCAGGAGAGAGGTCAGCAAGACGTGCAGGTTCCAAAGATTGGGGCATGGCTGATAAATCGTGCCCATCACGTGAGAAAGAAGGTCCTTCCTCAAGGGAATCTTCCAGGGAGGGCCTGCCGTGAGCCATGAGGTCAGCAAACCAGGTCCGGGAGGACCAGTATGGCGCTACCAGCAGAACCTGCTCCTCGTCCTCCCTGAGGGTCTGTGCAAGAGGGCACACTGGGGGAAAGGCATACTTGAGCCCAGGAGGCCAGCTGAGTGCCAATGCATCCCTGCTAAGTGGCGACTCGTCAAGGGAGTAATGCAGTGAAGGCGAAAAGGCCTATCTTGGTCTCGCCGAAGTGGCTCCAGATCAGCTGGACTACCTGAGTGTGGAGCCGCCATTCTCCAAGGTAGGTGGACTCCCGTGAGTGCTGGCTGGCTGCACGGTTGAGTGTCCCTGGAATGTGAACAGTGTGCAGCGATTTCAGCCATGTTTGACTCCACAGTAGACCACCTTGTCTGTTGATGTACACTACGACCCCTGTTTTGTCCGTACGGACCAGCACATGCTTGTGGCGCAGCATCAGTCGAAAGTGACGCAGGGCCAGAAAAAACGGCTAACAACTCGAGGCAATTAATATGCCAAACCAGTCGGACGCCTGTCCAGGGGCCTGAGGCTGCCAGCCCATTGCATAGAGCACCCCAGCCCGTGGAGGAGGCAGGCTTGTTGACCCTGACATGCCTAGACACCTGTCCTAGGGTCACTCCCGTCCGTAGGAAGGCAGGGTTGGACCACAGGCTGAAAAGTCAACAACACTGTGAGGAAACGCCAGGGAGAGAGGGACAGGCCAAAAGGTAGGACCTTGTACTGATATGCTTGACCCTCGAAAGCAAACCGCAAAAGGGGTCTGTGTCGAGGCAAGATTGAGACATGAAAGTACGGGTCCTTCAGGTCGATGGCTGCAAACCAATCCTGGCTCTGGATTTTGAACGGCAGACTGAGAAGGGATCGATTCAAAGCTCGTAGATCCAGGATGGGTCTCAGCCCACTGCTCTTTCTAGGCACAATGAAGTAAGGACTGTAAAAACCTGACCTCATCTTGGCTGGACAGACAGGCTAGATTGCATTCTTTGGCAGTAGGACTGCAACCTCCGCAAGCAGGATGCCAGCATCGCTGTCTGAGCAGATAGTGAAATAGTGAACTTGGGCGGACGCCTGACAAACTTTATCGCATAGCTAAGACGTACCGTTCGTATCAACCACCGCAAGGGGCTGGGAAGCGGTATCCAGGCTCCCACCCGGGTCGCTAGGGGAATCAAGGGAACGTTGACCACCGTGCTTGCTTACCTGCTCCCCTGGTTCCTGCGCTGGCGACACAGTGCTCCGGGTCTGCATCTGAGGTGACAAAAAACATTGGGTCAGATGGGAACCTCAATGCACTGATATGAGATATGAGAAATTGCTCTTTTTGGGGTACAGCCGACCCGTGGGCTGACGGCAGCTGAGCCATAAGCTCCTGGCCCTCCTCCGGGAGAGGGGACAGAGATGTCGTCGTCCCCCAAAGAGCAACCCCCAACCCCAGGTCAGCCGCTTTGCAGTGCTGCGAGTGTTCTTGGCCTGTCCCTGAGCTGCGGGCAGCCGGTCTGGCATTGTGTGCCTCGGCAGGCTTCGGAGCAGGAGGTCTGGGTCCTCGACAATGTTTGCAGAATAGGCCGACCTGGGAGATGAGAGCATCGAGAAAGCGTGCTTTATAACATCATTTAAAAACACAAAATAATAATTTGTTGTCCATTTAGGATGCTTATTAAAAGATACGCAATACCTCTGATATTATTATTATTGTTCTTGATTAATTAATGTATAAATTAATTATGAATAAATTTTTTAAATAATTTTAACAACTTTTATTGTTGTATATAGCTAATAAAGCTTTCCTTTGCCAATCAATTTGCTAGTATTATAAACAGAAAGTCAAGGACATTTGTAAAAAAAAAAGTGCTCAAAAGTTGCAAAGCATTCTCACAGTTAAAAGTATCATGGGAGAGCGTGTTCTCTTTGAGTCTCACGTCTCCTCTTGCACCTCCAAGGCAGCATAATTTGAGGTTGAGGAAGGTGGAGCGTAAAACATGGAAGCTGCCATTTTCCTCAGGATGATGAAAATTGATCCAACATTTCATATCATAACTGTCATATTATTTTCATTATTCCTGCCTGCAAGAATGTGGTATTAACACTAATGCAAACTCAGGTAAGGTAATTGCCACTAATGGATGTGAAGGACTCTAAAATTGGATGTCATTAAAGCCGTCAACACATTCTCTGGATAGTTCAATTGTGTGGCTATGCACTAAGAGAGGGAAAGGGTGGTAGAGAGAGAGAGAGAGACAGACAGACAGTGTGAGTATTAAACATATGGCAGTATGGAGAAAAGAGGTCAGAACAAGCAAATTGAGGTTACGTATGTAAGAAACTTTCAGGCACAAATCACACGTAATAAGATTCTTACTCACAGCTCACATCTATGTGTTTCAAGGCAATTTGACTGGGTTTTTGTTTTTTTTTCTCTTACAGGAAAGAAGAAATAACCACATGCTATCAGCATGAAACTATATGCTGTTTGCAAAACCAACAGGTGCTCAGACCTATTTTTCTGTAAAGAGAAAGTCTGAGGAGTACAAACAGTGTGTAAAAGGTTTGTAATTTATAGAGAAAAATACTAATTAGTAAAAACTAATTGATTAACTGTAAGTTACATACACAAACACTATACATTTTACAGTGAGATTGCATTATATGCATCTGCACTATAAAATTGATAGTTTTTAGAAGTTTTTGAATTTTAAATTGCATGTAATTTACAGTGAAAAACAGTAAACAGAACATTTCAGATGTCCCTGCATAAATATGTTTTGTTTAAAAAGTTTTATTTGTTATTGTTTTTGGTGTTACCATCTATATGATTATGGTGGTTATCAATAAATATTACAGTACAAAGCAGGTACTGTATTAGTATATTATCACTCATTAAAAAATATAAATTGTACAATTTGCAGAACATGAAACACTTTCTCATCACAACCTGCATTTGGTTGTTATCAGTGTATTTTAATGGTACAAAATAGATTTCAGACAGTCAAATTTCACAGTCAAATTTTTGTTTGTAGATTAAAAGTACTGTAAATGCTGTTTCTTAAGATTTACAATAAAATCATTTAAAAAATAGTAAATTATTATTATTTTAAAGTATGCTTAAAGGCTCAAAATATGTGTGTGCATGGTACATAGGTAATACGGTTATATGTAGGTGTTTCATGAGGACATTTTCAGTGTCGCCATAATTCAAAAGGCTCAATAAACATACTAAATTGTGTTTTTTTGAAAATCTAACAATGCACACAGTTTCCTGTAAGGTGTATGGTCAGTGTGGGGCAATACCACATACAGTTTGTACAGTATAAAAACCATCACACCTATGGAGAGCCCCCATGATTTACAAAAACCAACATGTGTGTCTCTGTATGTGTGTGTGCTGACATTTGTGGTTTATAAGGACATAAATGTGTATAATGACATGGGTACTACAACTTAAATATGGTTTATAAAGACACTTTCTATGTTTCCGTAAAACAAAAGGCTTAAAAAACATATTAAACCGTGTTTTGTGAAACTCAAAAAGTGCCAGTAGTTTTCTATAAGGGGTAGGTTTAGGTGATAGAGCATACAGTTTGTACAGTATAAAAACCATTATGCCTATAAAGAGTCACCATAAACCACAAATGCAAGTGTGTGTGTTCTGTGAAAGAAAAAGTTTGTAAAAAAGATGAAGTTTTCAGTTTTGGATTAACTCTCGCTTTAAAAAGGCAACTTCAAAACAAGTTTTTGAAACATGCATGTTCGTATTTGCATTCCGACTATTAAACATGTCACTGCAACACTGTCAGACATTCAATGCAGGATGACATAAAAACTACAGCTATTAAGTGAAATTGATATCTTATCATGAAACAATGAATAGGAATTATACAACTGGATAAACCATCTGAGTGTAATTAACAATCTAAGCGTTTTGATTAGTGCCACACCAATGTCATATATCTCCCAATTAAACTTCCTGTGATCCCACAGGTCACGGTAATGTCATTTCTTACATGTATTTTGCTTCAGCATACATAAAAGACAAGACAGTGATCCCAAGTTTTGCTCTGCCTCTTTCAAATCACAGTATGACAGCTACAAATTAAAGCATCATCCTGAGAGAGAGAGAGGACCATAAACAATGATTTGCAGTCGCATTTGCGAGCTTTTTCCCGTTGCTTAAAAAACAAGGATGAGGTAAATGGCAGAGGAGTGAGAGTTAACCAGAGACCTCTCCAACTGCTCCTCAGAAACGACTCGTGAAGGGAGATAATTGACGAGAGTGAAAGAATGGATCTCTACTCTTAAATAACAGGATTTGTGGTAACCTGCACATTAAGGTGTTCGTAGCCAGTTAGCTGCTGATGACAAAAGGGACACGAGGCGAGTATTCTACCCTGTCAGGAAGAGGCCACTGCAAAGTGTGCTCCGATATGTCTCCTATTCATCTGCGGTGGGTAATTACTTCAAACCCTATATTACCATGGTAATGAGACACTACAGCACTGTCAACCCCTGCCAAGCAAAAACAAGGCGATCTAGAAGAACTTCAGACTGATCTTTTGTCTGTTGGCGGGGACGAGCTGTCTAGTTTCAGAACAGTGTGTTTTCGGAGAAAAGAAAAGATTTTCTCACGATTTCTTCCTTTAATTGTTAAAATGCGGTGCGCATGAATGACTATTTTGACATGACAACAGTAAAATCAGTTGTGCATTGTTTCAAATCTGACCTCTTTGTCTTCGTCTGTTTATCATGTGCCGTAATAGTCTACTTGTTGGACCAATTGTATTTGTGATGAAAGGATGCTTTTAGTGTTTTTCAAAAAGTTATAAGTTCATTAAGATTTTACATATATCAGTTTTTCATAAGGAGAGCTGGTTAGCATGGCCTAGTTAGCTCTACTGGTAGATACTGTACCTATACTCCATGTAGACTAAAATGTTTTACCTTTTTTGATGATCATTCGAAATTACCAATGTGTTCAGACTAAGCAACTTTTCTTTTTTTTTAAAAATAAGGAATGAGATTTATGAATGTGTTTCATCTTTTGATGTTCAACAGATGAAAATTATATTTTTTTGTTTATTCCTTTTTATTTAATAACTTGTTTATTTTATAATAATGTTATAACAGGATGCTTTTATTACTTTTGCATCACAAAACACTACAGAACAATGTGGACCTAACAAAGATGAATAGTGGAATTTCCATAACTCACTCTTTTGTTAAACAGTGTGTTTTTAATTATCCATATATTGTGACTTTTTATTTATGAAAGCAATGTATACATATATGAACAGACCAAATATCCCACAAGTCATATTTTACAGTAACTTTAAAATCACCCCTTATTCATCTTCTTTTTGACATTTGAAAATAATGTTTTGCATGTTTTAAAAAGATGCTTTATTTATTTCTGCATCATAGATAAGTTACAGAATAATGAAAACCTAATGGAAATAAAAAAGTTCAAAACCATTTTACAAATTTCTCTTCAAAATAAAATGTATGACATCAAATGCAGTTGAAATTCAATAAAAAAAAGGTTTGCTAAAAAACATGCAAACTGAGAATAGAATATCAGCATGTGTTCATATTGAGTCTAATTTGCTGCAGTTTATTTGTGTTAGCTTCACTGTTTTCAAATGTTTCTAAAATTCCAAATTGTATAGATATATTTTTTAATGCAACACTTTAAACACTTCACAGCCTTCCCTCTAATAAATGATCAGCTAAAGACCTCTACCTGAATCTTGGGCTCAATATTATGATCATTCTCCTCCAAATCCTCCTAATAAAAAAACTGACATGAACATAACAAGTAAGTTGGAGGGCATTGAATCTCAGGTTACAACGGCTAAATAGCAAGCGAATGTTGGTCCAATAAACAATTCAGCTGAGTAAATAAAACATCAGTTTCTCCAAGCTCTGCCTGACCCTTTTCTATAAGCGTGTGTATTATTCAGTCTGTTAGGGATCAGTGTGTGCATCACGAGCAGATCTGAATTTTCTGTGTGACAGGTATAACCTGTCCCAAATGTATAGTATGTGTCTGACTGCTTCCTCACTTTGAAATGAATGGACATTTGTATGTGACGTGTAAGCACTCAATATTAAGCTCCAGATGAAAATTTTATTTCCTGAAAATCACAGTAGTTATTCCTGTAGCAAACAAAGTTTCGTTGGTGCTATTTTTATGAAATCATTAAAATAAGTCCAGCCACTCAGCTAAAGGTACACTTTTTGCAACTTAAATTTGTTCTCAGTGTCATAAACAGTATTGTTGGAGTCGTTTAAAATCCCTTTCATGATGAACATGAACAGATCAAGCTTTAGATATGACATACCCAGAATTGTTTCACACAAGATGGCTTACAATAGCTAAACGTGTATTTTAAAAACCTGTCCTTTGTGTGTCCTTTTCACACACATATAATGACATGAAAAGACGTGTACCAGGTGAAGGTTAAATAAAGAATTAGATGGAAAAAAACACTGTGTATAATTACTGGCCCCTGTTAATTTCTGGAGCACTAATGGAAGCACATGGAGGGGTGAAATGTCTTGGTAGCATCATTTTATCTGCTATATTTTCACTGAATCTCTCCGTCTCTTTGTCAAAAACAACCCACTCTGTCCTGCCGATTGTATCGCGTAATTATCTCTTATTGTTGATGACATTCTACATAACATAAGTTCAGATCTGGAACAAGACAAAGCACAGCCATTGAACCCATCAGGCTGAAAGTGGTTAAATTGTGACATCATCCAAGTTGCATTTTGAAAAACAGGAAATCAAATTACAGTATGTTGAACAAACACATTTTATTTGAAAGGTTTTCTTTTTAATAATTGCTTGAAAGGAAAAGCTTAGCCAAAATGTGACTCGGTTTGTAACAGAAACATATGTATTCGGCAGAATGTCTGAGCTGAGCAGATTTTAAACTTAGACATAAACCAATATTTTTTCCATCTGCAATAGCTAGTATATTTAAAATGGATTCGTGATATGTAAGAATACAGACATATTTTACTCATATTTTTGTCATTTTTATTAAATTTTAGGTTTTGTTTTTAAGCTTATTATTAATAATTTTAAAGCGTAATTTTGTAGCACTTTTTTCTATTTTAGGTTTATTTAACACAATGGAAATTATTTCATAATAATCTTAGTTAATAACTCTGCATGCAAGACTCAAATGTTTGCATTAAATAGCTTTAAATGCAGACTGAAAGTATTTTTGGTGAATTTAACAAACTTAAATGAGATTTGTGAGCTCCGAAGAATTAGAATGTTATCAAGCAATGCCTGAATTCCGGACTATTTCTCACAAAAAACAATTTTGTATCTTTCTCAATCTTTTTTTTACATTAAACAAAATTTTTTAAAGCTTTAAATTATAATTATAATATATTTCTGATATGAGTCCACCATAAAGCTGTTTGAGACTATGGGGCAATACATACATACTTTACTCTCGTTACAGTACATAGTCGCGCACACACTGGCACTCCTTCACATACAACCAGCTTATGGCTAAAACAGTTCGCCTCTGTGTCCACACTGGACTGTCCCTAGACAGGAATCCAATTAAGCAGCTCTGGTTTATCCTCATCCGATCCTTTTTTCTCCAGCACAAGTGAGGGGAGCGAGGGGCCACTGAAGCAGGTTTTCTTACAGCAGGAGTGGGACACAGGCCCACCAGCTCGAGGTCTGTGATCTCAATGCACAGGGCTGCCATGGGCATATTGAAAAGAAATAAACTGAGCAGGGGAGACTGATAAAGACATCATATTGCAACCCCGCTCTAGTCGTGTGCTTGTGCATGAATGCACACATTCGCAGGTCGAGACTGTATTATTACAAAAGGGTTTAAGTGCTCACTGACCCCCTGTGTCTCATGTCTCTCAAACCTCACCTCCTTTTGGCACGTCTGCCCTACACTGCCCCCAAGGCCTGTTTTCAGCAGGGATCCGTCATTCCTGAGCTCAGCAGAACCTGCACCAGGACCTTCTCAGTTCAGTGGGCCAAGGTAGGAGAGACAACAGGGTGCCACAATTTGCTGCATCTCTATCTTAGATTAAATTGACAGGAGGTAAAATATCTGACAGTATCCAAGGTCTCAGTCTAAGCTTAGAAACTGTCATTCAGAGTTTAGAAACTCATGAATGAAAATGAATATTCTGTGTTCATTTCAAGTTGTGCTCAGACATACTGTGTTGTGTAGCATAATGCTTATTACAATATGTAATAGGTAATTAAAAATTTAAATAAAGATTACATTGAGGTATTTAACATAGATGGCATTGCATAAGATTATAAATGGCATTTCATGAATTATATTATCTTATATTATATTATTAAAATAAATAAACAATATATTTATCTGTTGTTAGGAATCTGTTAGGAATCTGAATATATCTGTTGTCTTCATAGTACTGCATTAATATGCAATATTTTCCATATTTTAGATGTTTTATCCATATTTTTGGGTTTAAGGAAATTGTAATTGTTATATGGTCAATGTATTTGCAAACATGTAGCCTTACAGTTTTCCTATGGATTTTTATTTATACATTTTTTTTTCTTTTATAGTGTACTATAACTGGGGGGGGAGGGGGTTTGGGGTTCGGCCATCCACCTCTTCCGCTGCCACCAGTTTCTATTTCATCAAAAAGGACGGTGGCTTGGAGCCGTGCATTAACTATCGGGGCCTGAACGAAGTGACAATTAAGTTTTGCTATCCACTGCAGTTTCCGCTGCTCTTGAGCAGCTTAGGCTGGTACAATATTTCAATAAGCTCAATCTGTGTAGCGCCTACAACCTCGTCCGCATCAGAGAGGGGGATGAGTGGAAAACAGCATTTTCTACCATCAGTGGACATTATGAATATCTGGTTATGCCCTTTGGACTAGCCAACAGCCCGGCCATGTTTCAGTCGTTCATGAATGGCATGTTCCGTGGCATGCTCAACCGATTATCTTGCTTTCCCCATCCAACACCAACTAGTGGCCAAGATGGAGAAGTGTGAATGTCACATGACTAGCATGATGCTTTTGGGCTATGTCATTGGCCAAGAGGGCATGGCAATGAAGGAGACTAAGGTTAGGACAGTGTTGGATTGGCCGCAACCGAGGACTGTGAAGGAACTGCAGTGATTCCTGGGTTTCGCCAGTTCATCCGCAATTTCAGCAGCTTTGCTTTGCCTCTAATGTCTTTGATAAAACGTTAAGTCAATCATCTGAGATGGACACCTGAGCCTCTGAGGGCATTCCATGAGCTCAGGACACGCTTCACCACCGTGTCCATTCTCTGTCACCCCGACCCAGACATGCAACTTCATTTTACTGTGACTTACTTCCCAGGCTCCAAGAATGCCAAGGCAGACACTTTCTCACAGTGTCCCCAGGGGAGGGGCAATGAATTAGAAACTACAGTATACATCCTATCACCGTGCTTGTAGCCGCAATCCATTGGGATCTGGAGATGGAACTGTCTCATGCTAATCAGGTCAAGTCTCCCCCTGCTGAGACGCAGCCCAATCGTCTATTTGATCGTCTATAAGTCGTTCCGTCAAAGACTGTTGAGCCGTATGCACAACTCACCCAGCTTTGGTTACCTGGGAATCAAAGCCATGCAACTGTTGGTCAAGAAATGCTACTGGTGGCCCACTTACCTTGCAGATGTGATTACTGTACCTTCGTTAAGAATTGCCCCACTGTCATTGGAGGCTGTTACATTGGAGGCTCCCCACTCACCCTGGTCCTACGTCGCAATTATTATTATTATTTTATGGTAACTTTAAAGTTTAAAGAGAACACTCATGGACAGCTGAAGGGAGGCTTTGAGTAAGATTCATCAAACATTTGTGATTTACCATCTAATATAAATATTCCAAAAAAGTGCCATACTGATTTTTCACCTCATCTCATGTAGTGTGTTAGGGCAGAGGGAAATGAACAGCTAATATACTGTCAGAAAATTACCAGAAGCTTTTGCATTTTCCTGTTTTTTTTTTTTTTTACTTACAGTGTATAAATTCTCTTAAAACACATTCACAATAATTTTTCCCCTGAACTGAAGATGTAATTTCCATTTATCATTTACCATTTATTCTATGGTAGAAATTGCATTTTTAAATGAAGTCCTAAACAAATGTTCATGAGGAGCTTGTTCATGGAATCCTGTCAATCATATCACATATGAGCAGCCGCTTGCCTCATTCCCCTAACAACTCTTCCGGCTTCCCTCCTCCTCCCCATCATCACCGTGATTCTAATATCCATTAAGTACTTATTCATTAATTAAATGGTCCAGGAGAAGCTTAGAGCCTGAATCTTGTGCTCAAGCCTCTCTGTTACGAACAGTAAGCCAAATCTGTTTACTCACATCACATAAGGATTATATGGACTCATGGACCATTTCATAATAATAAATAAAATAAATAAAATTCCAGACTCCTTTGTCTTGATTATGTATGCTACACTGAATACACACCATTAATTTTTCACACTTTTTTTTTTTTTTTGTTAAATTACAACTTCAAAATACATACTCTATAATATTCAGTAACAGAATATTAAGGTGTTTTGTTATATGTGTTACATAAACTTTCTTTAATATAATGACAATAAATGATAAACCAAGCCTAAACCAAACCATAATCCTAACCCTAACTATGCACTGTAGTAAGTACATGTAGTTGATTAATATTACTTAGTATTTAAATGTATAATTACACTGTAAAAAGGACACCTTAAAATAAAATAAACACCTTGTAGTTTTTTTTTTTAAATCCATATTATAATTATTAAATGAAATGAAATAAATTGGTTTTATACTTTTTTATTTTATCTGTTTATAATTCATACAAAATAAAAATCTGCCTTTGTGGAAATGCTCCCAAATGTGAAGAAATCGTAAAAAAAGGAAATAGGATGAAATGAATGGAAAATAGCCCAAAATTGTTCATGACATTTATTTTCAAAAAAAATATCACTGAATAACGTCCCTATATATTCCAGAGCCTTGTCAACTTGGTTGGCTGTGTGTGGTAATAAAGGATCAAAAATCTTGAAAGCATGAGTGAATTAGCTCTAATTTACTATAATATGTGGCCTACGTATGAGATGCTGTGAAGCATCAGAAAAATGCAAGGAGTGAGTAAATAAATTATCCTGAAAGAACAAGCACACAACAGCAACCGCGTTCAGACTCCATGGAATCTTTATAAATATTTGTAAAGAGTGAGCTGTTTTCCAAGCAGAATAAATGGTGTTTTTGTGCAACCCGTGCAGCCAGCAAAGGTTTAAGCACGCCGCCGATTCTTTGTAGGAAGGTTAATATCTTCATGTTTTTGTTTCTTTATGCACGGGCCAAGAAAAAAACAAGTGACTTTGAAAAGGAAAAACAAGCAGCAAGATGCTAAAAACCCACCCCTTTCCAACTATTCTGGTCTCACCTTGAGCTATGTCCACACAGACCATTTCCCCGCATCTTTCCCTCCCTGACAAACGAACGTGAGCCTCTGCGGTCCCTCTCTCTACCGCGGCAGCACAAACAAGAGCTGTCCACACATCACTCATTAACGTGGCCCCCACATCAGCCTCCATTAAAAATAACCCGCCCTGACAGCCTCAGAAAGGACGGCGTACCTCCAGAACACCTTTTAGTCTTTCTCTCGGCCCGAACCCCCGCCCCTCCTTTCATTAGGCCTGTTTTGGAGTGCGCTGTGGTATCTACACCATAACTAAGGCTGTTAGCATCTGTTTTACTCCAAGCAAAGTCAAAAGGTGCAGGGCTTTGAGGAGCAACCCCCTCTCCCGCAAGGATTCCCTCTCTGGCGCCCCCACCTCCCCTCCCTCCCTTCCTATTACTTTGCATACCCAGAAATGTCACCTTACTCCAGCAAGCTGTTACCATGCTGCCTCCATGCCAAAACAGCCAGCCTCAAAGGACACTGATGGATCCTGCATTTTTCAGTGATGGCTCTTAAAAGGCATTAGACGCCCGAGGCACCTCAGGCTTGGGCAACAGAAGAAGATGTGATATAATGGCGCTGGAACGAAGGACTGTGCCTCAAAGTCAAACCCAGCATGTGACACTGAGGGAGGTTTGGAGGGGTTGGAGAAAAAATGATTCCTGACTGCTGATATCTTGGCTGCGTCTGTGAGCCGGTCTGGACAATCGTGGAACAAGCATGAGCTTTTATAAGGGAAGCATTTATTGCAGCACATGGAAGAAGATAGATCATGCTGCTTCGTGAGTCACAAGCATTAATGGCAACTTTGATATTAAAAGCATAACGTTTTGATGCCGACTTGGAACGCAGAATCAAGTTCACCTTGATGACTGCTATGGTTCAAATTATTAACCTTCGTTACTGTTTCCCAACAGAAAGGTTAAATATCAATGTGCATGACATATACATTAACTTAAACCTGTATGTGTGTGTGGGTGTAGAATATACATAATAATGATAATAATCATTGAAAAGCTCAAGGTCATTGATTAACATGGAGACAAGCTAGTAAAAGTTGCTCGCTTCTCAAGAGGAAAAAATTGATAAATAAATCAAAAAGTCAAACATTTGTAATAAAACAACCCTTAATTGAATAAATAAAAAAGAAATAAATAAATCAATCATAATACTGTTAAACATGCAATAATGCCTGGGGTTTAATTGCAATGTTGTTAAATGCAAAAGAACTGGTTGGGTTAGTATACAAGCTTGTCTAGCATTGAAGTGTAAGAATACATGTTAAAAGTAGTACAGTAACAGTCCTATTTGTTTTTATATCATAAAAAGATGTGTAGAGTATTGAAATTCACAGACAGAAAACCCAGTGAAAGACTTTTGAGTAGCCCATCAAAGAGTTTGAATCTAATGAACAGTGTTTAAAAGGTCACATCCTTTAGGGACAGGAAGAAATCCAGGGAAGTGCTTGCACAGCATTTAGTACAGTCTTCCGTCACCAGGATGTAGACATGTAGGATGAAGTCCAACAAGAAATATAGTAAAAGCTAAAAAAAGCATCCACTGTAGAAAAGTCTTGAAGCAACAACAAGTGGGAGGGGGGCTTCCTGTCAAGCTTTAAAAATTAGAAGAGTATCTGAGACTGATTCTTATCTTCAGTCTTTTGCAAAGTACAGTAGTGGTGCTTCAAGTCAGCCAATCGGTGAGCGTCAAAAATGAACTGAAAGGAATGAAAGGAATAAAGTCCCAACTGAGTGTAACAATCAAGATTAGGAGTTCTCATTCTGGTTAATGCTGAAACCATCAAAACTCATCACCTCTGATCTTAAAAAAGTCTGTTTCTACTTTTTATAAACACAGTTTGTATTGTGCATGCATTCCGAGTGTACATTTAAATCGGCTTTTTTTAAAAAAGTGAGACAGAAATTGCTGCGTAGCATAACGTCTTAAAAAGCAGCACTCGTTGTGCGAGATGCAAAAAAATACAAAAGCAGTCAGATGCAACACAACTGACCTCTATATACACAGTTTTTTGAGCTTGAACGGCCCCTCAGAAAAGCGCAGTGTACGTTTAAAGCAACCCTTTAAACGTTAAGAGTATGCCTTAATATTTTCACGGCACACCACAAAAGCTCAACATTTTAAGACAAAGACAAAATGACGCATTTGTTCAATCACTTCATCAATTACAGCCACAGAACAATGGCCAGCAAAATAACGGCATGTTATATTGTTTGGATAAAGCCTCTTGTCGCTGCATAATGGTGGAGAGTATCGTGTGTGGGAGTTTCCTGAAGGACTGGAGGACTCTCATGCACAAACGGCGCTTCAGGCCGGCTAGAGGACTCTTTCAAAGTGAACAATCTGTCTCCTCACTAAAGGTCTCCCTCGCAGTAAACAGTATGTGATACTGTAGTGAAGGACGGTCACGGAGTGGCTAATCGGATGGACACAGTGAGTCTCCACCGGCGGAGCGAGAACAATGCAGCTGCGGCTGCTTAAGAGCAGCGGGTCCTGAGGCGCGACGCTGAACTGCGACCTTGCTCGTATAGACCGGTCCCTGCCACTACCTCTTTGACAAAACTTATGATTCATATAGCCCTAGTGCACTCTTTCGCTCCATCCATTTCTCTCGTTCTCACTCTCTTTCTCTCATTGCATGACCTTTACATCAGATTGCTGATAGTTATACTTTCCCCCCACCCCTCGGATGTCCTACATATCACAATAGCCTTGCCTTAAGTGAGAGCAAAACTCTTTATGACTCTATCGCAATCGCATGTGAAAAAAGCATGGTTCGCATTGTCTCCAACCTCTGGCAGTGCCTTAATTAGAACACACTAAGGCTCCTCTTCGGTGTCTCTCTTTCTTTTTAGCAGTATAATTAGATTAGTGTCGGAGACCTGGTGTAATCGCTCCGAGGGAAGATGAAGGAGTGGGAGCGATGAAGGGAGACAGGTGGCCCCTCTTCGCTCTTTTTTCCCCTCTCATGCTCCGCTGCAGGACAATACGTGGAGACAAGACAAGGTACGGCCCTGGCCCCCTCCCTCCCGTCCTTCAATGCAGGTGTTTTGTGAGAGCGGTCCAGCTTCAATGTGTGTGCGTGGGTGCGCAAGTGTAACCTCCACCCAGTGTGAACTGCTCGTGTTTAGATGAGATACAAGAATGTACCAAGTAACTTAAAACCTCTAGCATTAAAGCGGCACACCTTAGAGGCATCTGAAGTAAAGAAAGTGGTAGGCCATCAATGATTTTATGACTCACAAACGTGGGTTAATATGGAATTGTATTGTGCTTATGTTGCTGATACACTTATGTTGTATCGACCTCCAACCCCTCAAGAGATAAATGACCCTTTTCCGGCTCTTTTTGTTTTTCTGAAGGTATCTTGAAATCTGGCATTACTGTCCAAATCTCATTTTGCCTCCAGAACTCAAAGCTATTCAAGAGACCATTAAGATATCTAAAATAGGATGGGCTGGAGATATGTGACCTCTGGGATGAATCCAGTTTTCCAAAGAGTGCCTAAAGTGGAAAGTGGCTGGGTGGTGTCTTAAATCATGAGTTGATGTGAACAATGAAGGTATAAAATTCGATCTATCCAAATGGGCACTGCATTTATTGATTACCAAAGCTTTGCATCCAGAAAATGTGAAGATGTGTGGTTTCCATTTAGGCCATAAAATGTCAGCTAATAGGTTTCTTTTTCTCAAGGAGTGGCACTTGACAGCTCAGAGAGTAGAATCCTCTGTCAGGATGATTTTTTCTTTTATTGAAGATATTGGTATGCTAGAAAAGTGTTTGTACAGGTACATAAATAAGTAAATCATTAAATAGGATAATTAGTTGTTTCTTCATGGATTTGGTTGTCTGTCTTTTGGTTATGGCAGTCACAAAGGAACCAGTATGAAATTCTAATTTACATAAAGGTGCACACAAAGAAATAACCTGTGTAAATCAAAGCAGGACTCAATTAATAAAATGAATTAGACATCCAGAACACACTAAATAAACCATTACTGAGGCTCATGTCACAGGGCTGATGTAGGTACTCATTAAGGGCACTGGAGAGAATATGTGTGAAGATTGCTTGCTTGTGGCAACAACAACTGCCCAAGCCAAGTGCTCTGCTCAACCACAGGGAAACAAGAGGAGATGATACTAAGTGCACTTGTTGAAAGAACAGGGCATCCGAGTGGCATGAATTTATCAAATACCATATGACTAAACTAACCCAATGCATTAATATTGTCCCATTTCTGCAATAAACCTTTACCCTGCAAGGCAGACTTAAAAACTTAAAACAAAATCTTAATTCAACGTGTAACCTGACCGGTTAACACTCATCGCATTCATTATAATATGAGCAGATGTCAATACTACTCATAAAGAACAGGAGAGTTTGTTTTCTCATGTGTTGGTTGACATGACAGTAAGACAGTCATTGAGTATTTACTCAAGGCTCTAAGGCCATTGTTATGCCTCAGCCTCTCCCTAAGGTCACAGGCATCAACTTAATTAAAGCTGACACACTGAAACATCATCCCTACAGCTGGTTCAACAAACCTGTCAAAACACAACAGCACACATGTAGGTTTAAGAAATATAGATATGATTAACAATTTCCTTGATCTGTGAGAAGACAGCTTGAACCTAAGAGGAACCTAAGAGTGGCACCCTACAGGACATATACTTAATACACAATTGATTAAAATTAAAAACTGAGGTTGTGTTAAAGCAAGTCTTTACATAGTAAAGAAAATAGTTTTTACATTTAAACGATTTCAGTGACTCTTTTTGCAGGTAACACTGTTATGCCAGTAGGTAAAGACAAGTCTTTATAAAGGAAAACTTTAAAAAAACACGATTCCTATCATAATTCAATTGATATGTTATACAAAAAACATTCACATTAATTTTTAGCCCCTGATTGCCAACAATCGTTCCTTTGACTGAAGTAATGTTAAGAAAAAAACTAAAAAATATCGAATTTGAAATCCATATCAGGGAATTCTGGGAATGTCAGATTACATTTTTTCTCTGTAAATGTTACTTTTTTTACACCTAAAAAATGGTGTTTTACCGTAAAATTTGTCTGAAGTGTCAATTTCTGTTTTTCATCATATTTATTAGGGGAATTTACCATTAACCATTTAACAGGTTTTTACTGTAGCTTTTTTTTTACAGTTTTTCTCCATTTAAATAATTTTTTTAACGTGTAGGCCAGACAAAGTTCTTGACGATTATTCCTATTGAGAAGTTGTATAATGTGTGACCCTCTATTGCTAATCCATTGCGTAGTTTGCAAACAACATCAGTTCTCTACTCTGACCCTCGAGGTCTTGCAGAGTTTAGCTCAAACCTTCATCAAACTAGCCTGGCCGGACTTTTGACAACTGTTGATAGTTTTCGCAAAAAAAATAAATAAATCATAACAAACAGGGCACTCTATAAAAATCACACCTAACACAGTAAACATATACTACAAAAGAGGCTCCAAGTCATCAAAAACAAATATAAACACAAAAGCAAATCCACCGACAAATAAAATAATGCGCAGTTCACTTACGCTTGAATGCCTCACTGTTACAAATTAAACAATCTGATTGGCAGAAATTGGCGGAATCTGATGACTGAAAATTTTATTATAATCATTTGTATTCATTTCTGATTTTTGCGTGTGACAGTAAAAATAATAATAATAATTAATTGGGTAAACTTCAACGTTAATAAAAATATATGTTTATTAATATATAAAATTTTATTTTTAATTCAAAACATCAATGTTTTCAGGATTGTAGATAGACGCTGTGCATTTGCATTACAACCTTTTATATCATTTAATTAACAGGGTATATAAAACAATTTAAAGTATAATTTTACAATTAAAAGCCATATAACACAATACTATATTGCAATAATTACAATGGAATTTTAAACGATTAAAGGCTACATAACTGATGAAATTAAGAGGTTTGACATGGTTTGCATGTAATAAAATAGACTGTAATGTAAATAGGATTTAATAAGTTCGTAAAGAATTGAATGTAAATGATGACATCAAATACCTAATCCCCAAAAACTGGTTGGCTTGTTTTCATCTCATTCACCTTGTAGTCACATTCACAAATCAGTTGGGCAACTGGGCAGACATGGTTACCCCATGGATTTGCCTGCTTAAGTGCATATTAAAATAAGTGTCATTCTGGGTACATTCAAAGGCGTTTTCCACACGTCCACAGAATGTCAGTCTTTCAAATGGATATCAGCATGAAACCCTGCAGTGAAGTTTAAATATTTGGGAGGAGGGAGAAGCAAAAAAAAAACTTTTGTTTTACCCCTCCTATTATAGACACACAGATTGTGCGCACACACAGAAAAGCCTTTTAATTAAGATTTTATGTATTAAGATGACTCCCCCTCCGAGCAATCATTATAATTGTGTTTTACTGGCCTTGAAACTTGTTTAGGCAAGGATCTTGGCTTTATTACAATATTTTTCCAGAGTCTTTCAAGCAAAGACTGTTTTGATGACGTGTTTTCACCCTACACATGACTCTTTTGAGAGCATTCTAATGCTTGTTAATGAGAGAGTCCCAGTTTCATTTGAACACAGCTTTCATTAGTTAAATGCCTGCTCCTTGGGGGCCGCAAGATTTTAATTACCAAGAGGCCGTTCATAATTCTGACCGCTTTGAGAAGCATGCTTGGAATATTCTCTGGCAGGCTTTGTTTGTTTTGTCTTCATTCTTGCAGTTTTTGAGGAATTCAACTTCTCAAAAATTAATTTCAGAGAGAAGCTTTTCAAGGCTGTGCTTAGCGGTAAAATATATATAAATGAAGACTGCACTTTTATAACTACACCACATGTTGTCTTTGAAAAAGTGTTTGCACATTTTGTGCTGATGTTTCTTCAGAATACATTCAAATATGTTAGAAAAGCCTGCACACACTAAATCACATTGATACCGTTTTGTTTTCCTCTTAATTTTAAATGCTGTTATGTGGTAACAATTACTCTGCTAGCAACACAACAGACATATCATGCTCAGCCAGGAGTAGCACTAGCTTGTGGTGAGATCCTTTGACAAGTAGTGCAGTGACTCCAGGCACCGGCTGGAAAATTACTCCTAGCCGTTAGCTCCTGATGCTAATTGTTTGTATTAAACAGTGTCTGACAGGAAAGGAAGTGCACAGAGGCGCTGAGAGCAGCGACAGGTCGCGTTAGCGTGGTGACAGTTGACTGGGCAGCCTGCAGCGGAGCTGGAGAAAGACTCTAATCTGCCCTGCTCGTTACTCTTGTAGCCTGTGGCACCTCTGAGACCTCTTGTTCTGTGTAAGAAACCCACAGCAGCTACACGCTACACCACAGCCAAGCTCGGTAAGAGAACACGTTAAATAACAGTATGACTTATGCCCCAGGAAAGGACAGTCACTTCAAAACATTTATCATATCCTTTTGTGATTTGGTATTGTTGCTACTGCAAAACCGTAAGAAGGCGGAGTTCACCTAGAAAGTGATATTATAGGAATTTCTTGCCACCCAGAAATGTATTTACTTCATATTTGCGAATTTATTATTATTATTTTTTTATGTTGTTTTTGTTTTTAAAAAATATCCTGGCCACTCTTTTCATTACAGTCAAAGTGGATTGAAGTCAAGCTAAAATATATCAATTAATCTATCAGTCAATACACTATATAAATATAATTTATCTTTTTTTATATTTATTTATTTATTTTATTTTATTATTTTTTTTACTTGCTTTCAATTAATCGGTTGATCCAGTTCACAAATCCAGTTGGAGTGATTAGTTTACAAATCAAACTAGTCAGTTACTTATTCATTATTAGTGATTAATGATTTTGAATTTGTAACTCATAAATTCAGTTTTGTTAATTTCTGTAAATTATTATTAATGTTCATTTGCGATTTAGTTTTTTTTTTAAACTTGAACAGGAAAGAAAAAAATATCCTTAAAAAAAAAATTGGAGAAATTTAGCGTTACATCACTTGCTCACCAATGGATCCTCTGCAGTTAATGGGTGCCGTCAGAGTGAGAGTTCAAAAAGCTGATGAAATATATTACAATAATGCAAGTAATATACGAGCTGATGTTGTAATAATCCATCGAGCCAGATTAATTTTTATTTTTTTTCTCCATTGGAAAAAGTCACCTTGACTGAATCAGGAGAAAAATATTTACGAACCACTACAATAAAATATGTTGGTGGATTTGATGTGAGTGAAGGAAAAAATTGTTACTGGAGGAAATATTGTTAAGAATTATGGAGTCATATTTTGGTCAAACGCAATGGTTTAAAGTTAATTTGTTTATATCCTGCTCTTTCGACTCCCATTCTGACGGCACCCATTCACTGTAGAGCCAGTGATGCAATGCTAAATTTATTCCAATGAAGAAACAAACCAATTAATATCGTGAATGGCCTGAAAGTGAGTAAACTCTCGGCAAAATTCTTCAGAAGCTTCCTTTAAAAGCTTCAGTCCCCAATTACAGTTTTAATAGTATAGAAACGAGCATCCATTACATTATTCGAAATATAATTATTTTGTAATCCACAGAATTCATAGATTAGAAACCACATGCGGATGATAGTTTTTCACTTTTGGTTGAACAGATATCTCTCAAATGAAAAGAAGCTTTTTGAATCCATCATTTTATTTCATTTGAAAATATGAGGTAATTTTTTTTATTATGACAGTAGTGGCTATTACCAAAATACAGTACAAGTAGAATCAAGGACTAGAACTGAAAACAAAGACTCTCATAGCTGAATGAAGGTAAAAAAGAAATGACAAAATCGGTGCTGAGGAGTGGGGAACTCTCCTAAGTGATTTTCTAGGCTGTTACACATGCTGTGCGGCGAGTATTGAGCGATTCCCAAAGGTAGTTAAGATCGCTTTAGGCTAGTTTAGACTCATCTTAAGGAGATGGAAACACGACTCTGTAAATGTTTGTTCGACTGGCGGTGTCTGGGGGGAGATGGAAGCTCCTTGAAGCTATTACAGCAAATCAAACACATAGAAACAGTTTATTGCTATGAACGCCATTTAAGATGTGTAACTACTTGGGGATTGGTGGGGAGATAAATGAAGAACATATGGAACATGAGTGCTAGCCTTTTGCAGGCTGCATTAAGTGTGTCCACAGTAGCTCCAGGCTGAGACAAGAGGAGAACAGAGTAGCGGGCACTGACCCTCTCAGGCCTCTTGCCCCAGCAGATGGAGGAGAAGGCAGAGCGGGCACAAAGTGCTGGCACTGCCCATTTTGGCACCACTGGAAAGTGCCAAAGCGAAGCAGAAAGCCAAGATGTGTATCCTTTGTCTGTCTTCATAAACACAGTCTCCCCACACCCAACGGGCAACTGTATTTTCTCTCCCGTTAGTCACTTTCAGTTAAAGATAAAAATTTAAATCCCTAATAGAAGATCTGTTGTTTTTCTTCTTTAATGGTTTGCTTATTTAAACCAAAACCATGAATGGTTATAGCAAGAAGCTAAAACAATCAGGTAATGCAGGTTTGCCTGAATAAATATTCTGGATTCAGTACAAGTTTTGTTTAATCAACAGTACTTGTGGCATCATGTTTATTGGACAAAAATGAATTTTGACTTATCCTTGCTTTTCTATTCGAAAGCAAAAATCTGGGTTACAGCGAGGCACTTACAATGAAAATGAATGGAGAAAAAAATAAATATTAAAACATTCTCTAAAAACTGGCTCCGTTCACTTCCATTATAAGTACATCATAACCATAACCACAAAAACAAATCTGAATTATTTTCGTGAGGAAAACGAAATGCCGTTGATTGAGCTAAGCTTGTACGCAATCCAGAACCGTCCTTTAAAGTAGATGTTTATGAACTGTTTCTTCACATTTTTACATTGTAGACGTCAAATAATCATCAAGATATTTAGTTAATGTGTGTACTGCATGTCATGCAAAAAGCACTCTCAGTGCCCAATTAACTAATTAGCGTGTCTCAGTTGACTCATTATTGTTTTTTCAATCCTTCAACTGTTTTTGAACATATGTAAAGCATATGCTCAGTAATCACAATGCAACTCCCTCTGAAACGCA
The DNA here is from genome assembly GCA_032357475.1 of Enteromius thamalakanensis. Classification (NCBI taxonomy): domain Eukaryota; kingdom Metazoa; phylum Chordata; class Actinopteri; order Cypriniformes; family Cyprinidae; genus Enteromius; species Enteromius thamalakanensis. Next base: position 12,954,288 of record JAUCMT010000036.1, read on the forward strand.
GCTCCACTTTATAACAAAACTAGCGCCACAAGAAAGAAAGAAAGCGAGGGAACGGCAGACAGAAGAGAGTTTTTTTTTTTTTTAGGCCGTGCCGGCTCCTTTGGAAGGAGCTTCTTGCCAGGCCACCTGTCTGTGAGCATGCCAGCTGTACGTTTGCGCTGAGGAGTGTCACAAACGCTCCACGCTTCCAGCAGCACATTAGCTGCACTTGGCACTTCTTCCTCATGTGAAGGAAGAAGCGGCGAGAATCAGATGGATACATTTTGCCTGGGGTGGGGGGGTGGGGGTGGTTCTGGAGGAGGGGGTTGTGAAGGTTGAGTGGCTGTCGGGTTTTTCCTTCATCCCCCCCCCCTCTTTTGGTTCAGTTCAAGAGAAGGAGTGCCAGTGGAAAGCGGAGACACCTGGTGCTGCCTTCAAGCAGCAGCTAAGTGGAAAGGAGCAACTTGGAAAGAGGTATTGTTTTATACACCTTAACCTCAGCTACAGTACGTCCATCTTCTCTGAGAAGCGTTCAGACGGCGAAACGATGCCCAAACTTCAATCTAAATGGTTAGATCGTATCCAAGCGTTAAATGCAGAAGGCCAAGTAAAGCAGCGCTGAGGGGGGCCAGTCGTTGGCGAGCTTTCAATGAAGTTTCTCTGAAGGTTTCTGAAGAAACTCAAGTATTTTTTGATTTGTTTATATTCTCTTCAATTGGACAGAAATTTACTTTTTGGGAGCTTTGTTGTGGGATAAACAGAATCTGTAGGGTTTAAATGAATAATTGTTACTAAATAAAACAGTGGCATTCTTTTAGAGTCGAGATTAAAAGATTATCCTTCGCTCTTTGCCGTCCCATCTTCTCCTTACTGGTCTACTGTTAGGCCTACCGCACTCACACAGGCAAATTAGCAGCAATCAGCTCCCCTCCCTAAGGAATCGGAGTAGTCAAGATAATTGCAGCAACATTTGCCAACAACTCTGACACAACCTGACATTTCCAGGAAAGGTAAATGGCTAAGGCACATCGCTGGGAAGGAGAGATGAGCTGATGAAAAGCCATTATGGACACAATAATTGGATAAATGGCCATCAAAGTTAAGAGTAAGATGGATGACGGTGGATATTGACAAAACAAATATTGGTGAAGCTTTTTAACACTTGCACAAGTGTGTAATGCATAATTGCAATAATGAGGTGGTTAATTTTTGGATGATATTCATGTAATAAAGTATATCAGTTTGCAATATGCTATATAATTCTACATCTTATCAAGGAAGCTCATTGGTGCACAACAATAATAGTGTTAATTTTAAGTAAGGAGATGGTTTGTTTTTTTCAGTTAACTATGCAAAGATCCATTTAATATCCAATGCCTTTAGTGTCAAAATTAGAAAGCATTAAGAATTATAATAAATGTAAAAACTATTCATTAATTACTGAGTTTTGCACTCATGATTACTTGATTAATTCATTGATTGCAACCTGATTGAATTTCATATTCCCTCGTGATACATATTTAGTTTTTAACCCACCATTTGAAATCCATTTACTTTCCCCAGTTCAGATTCTCAGATGTAAAACATCATAACAATAGTAAAAAGGAAAACATAGGAAAGGAGTCGTAGAAAAATATGTTATAATAATATTGATTGGAACTACACTATGGGAAACATGAGGAACAAATACGACCGAAATAAATTGTCCTCGGATATGCTGAAGAACAATATGAACGGTATTACAACTGGTTCTCATGAAATACAGTTTTCCCACCCTCCGATGTTCTTCCAGCACCTGAAAACAAGATCTGTAGCACTGTTATCTGCTCAGTGAGAGAACAGATGTGTTTGCTAGAGCGCTTCATATCGTTCCATGAGGCAACAGGAAACACTGTAATGACACAGTGTGTTGTTGTAGCCTGGTTTTTCCTTTCAAATAAACACAGACAAAGCAGATTGATAGGAATTCAGCTCACACGTTCTCTTTATCTCTTTATCTTTCTCTGCCCCTATACCTGGGCTCATTATATTGAGCCAAGATATTTTCCTAAAGTTTTTTTGTTTGTAAACGAGAGTGAACAATAACAAAGTTTGTTTTGCTTGTAGTGTTGTTGTGTGTTCTTTATTATTATTGTTTAGAATTGCTTTTTTAGTTGTTTGTTTATTAGAGGTTTTTTTTTTTTATTGTGCGTTGCATTTTATTTTTGTTTGTTTAAGTTTTTTTTTCTGTGCCTTGCTTTTTATGTTTGTTTGTTTGTTTGTTTTCTTATTTTCTGTTGTGAAAGCACTCAAAATAATTAAATAACTCAAGACTTCGTGATACAAACATTTAGGGTTCCATAGACCTCAGCTATGAACTACCATGAATTAAAGGGCTTTGAACTGGACAAGATTTAAAAGAAATTAATGGGATAATGAAGATCCTTTTTTTACATTTTAACATGTAGCTCAAAAAGGTGCAACAGAAGATTAGGGTTAATTATCTACAGTATATTCAAGATATTCAATTTGTTCAAACTTAGCTTTTTTTTTAAATTGTCAATCATAAGGGTGATAGATTTGTTGCCACCATCTGCGTGACCTATTGTACTGCAAATTAATTCCCACACGACTGACTGGTGAAAAGAAACAGCTCCTCTAAAGAATTCCTAATAAGTTCCTCTTCTTCTTTGTTATAAAATAACTGCTCTAATGTGGCAAAACAGAAGTAGCCTTCCTACAAAGCACAACAACACAAGGCTTTTTTCCCGCTACCCTGCCCCCTTCTCTCCACTCCTCCACACCGCCACCCTCTTTTGTGTCTCACTCTGTTTTTCTCAGTCTCTCTTTTCCTCACCTCTTTTTATTTCACAGAGGTGAAATTGAGTCCTGGAGTCTGTCAGGTCTCGTCCGACTCTCTCAAGGTGAGAGGACATGCCTCCCCTGGCCCGGTGCCGGTGGGTTCTCCCATCTCGCAGAACCGTTTAGGGAGATGGGACGGACAGTGAGAGTGACAAGGAGGTCAGTTCCACGGCTTCCGGGGAGAGCAGATGGCCCTCGGTGTGGGCTTTTTTGTCCATCATTGTTTTTCCTTTGCTTCGTTTTTTTTTTCCAGGGGAATGTGCTGAGAACACAATGGCCTGGAGTGAGTGAGTTAGAGCTCCTGGCAGGGAGAAGGCCAACGCAGAGCTCTGGATGTTGGGTCTAAATCCCCTTTACCTCAGGGAGGGACTAACAGCTCTCTTCCAGCCAAGGTTACTAAAGACCCATCCAGCCATCGCGCTGTTTAACCCAAAGAGAAAGTAACGACCTGGCGTACCCTGCAACATTCAAGGGTAACTTGTCCTTAACTTCCTATTTTAATTATATATTTAAAGGGATTGTCCTCCAAAATATAAAAAAAATAAAAAATCCGTCATCATGCACGAACCCTCATGTATTTCCAAACCTGTTTGGTGTTTTGTTTTTTTCTGTGAAACAACAAAGAAGATTCTTCTTTTAATTTTGTATTGGTTTGGTCGATGCAGAGAAAGACAGTGTGGTCCAAAACAACAACATAGCACCCCGTTGTCTTTCACTGTAAGGGCTTTACATATTAAACAAATGTAACTTTTGTATTCCAAAGAAAAAATTTTTTTTTTTTAAATTACACTGGAGGGATTACTTTAAATGGCTATTTATGACAGAGTCCATAAGATTTTTTTTTTTTGTTTACTAATTTTATGCTTTATATGCATTGCACATAATGATTATTTATGATAGTCGTGAGTGGTTTTAACACCATCTGATAGCAGAAGACAGGTGCAGTCACTTCCCAGGAAACTGCTGGGTGTGTCTTTCTCCCAAAGTGACATCTGCTGACGCTGTTAAACCATAAAATAACAAACATTGAATATAACAGTGTCTACAAATAATACCGCCTGGAGCACATTCAAACCTGTTGTTTATATGCTGACACAAAAGTGTGCCTGTCAGGTCTGAAGGGTGTGTTTTTTATTTTAAAGATGATAAGAGGCCATAAAAAGTGAAGTAAGACATCACTGGAACTTTGAATATACCTCAGACCCCCTCAGGCAAGTACGCTCAGGACATGGGGAACGTCGTTTCCCTTTGTCAGGAGCAACACACTGTGGCGTTGCACTTTAAAGGAAGTTCTAGGTAATTGAAAAAGGGAAATTTGAGAAGTGTCCGTGAAGTGCTTTTGTCACGATTGTTCAGTTCTTCTCCTTTCATGCATGAAGGAGTTCCCCTTTGCTCTTTTAAGACTGTGGAGAGGAATAAGAACTTGGGTGCACTTCTCTGAGAAGTATAATCGGTTTGATATATGCACTTCTCCAAAAGTGACCCTCAAGCTATTACTTAACGTAACCTCGAACTGCTTGCATTATTGAATCAGGTAGAATATACTACTTTCTGATGAGAACAAACAGTGCAGAGCATGAAATATTGTGTATGCCTTTGTTATTTACAAATATGTCTGTAAAACAGTACACACACACAAATATGCAAATAAGTTAATTTGGTCCTGTGTTGTTTTAGATCTCATTGGCTTTCATTGAATGGTCAGTTGTTGGAAAAGAAAATCTTCTTCCAAAAAAGAAAGAAAGTCAAATAGGTTTGTAATGACATAAACTATCCCTTCAAGTGTGATGAGGAAGAAAAAAAAACATCTTGTCACGGATAATAAAGTAATGAAACATGAAACTGGTGTTGCTATTGAACATATTAATGTTAATGAGGCAAATGATACTGTAAATTTTCCATTGATGGCATTTTGAACGTTTCTCCAGGGATTAACGTCACTCGACAATTAGATGCACAGCAGTGCATGACAATCGCAAGAGAGCCCCCGTCATAAAAGACATGGTCACTTTACACTCAAAGAGACAGATCATGTGTCTCATGAGATTGATCACATATGTACACACCTATACAAATTCACGTCTGCCCGTGTGCACATCTGGAACCGCACATTTGCATTGTTCAAAAGTAAAATATGTTGCTCTATTTTGAGTGTCTTAAACCCATGACACACTAACAACACACTTGAAACTTGTAAATGATGTATTTAAAACAATGCAAAGGAGGGTTTAGGGGTTCATTTTCATCAAAAATTGTAACTTTATAGCTTATCACATGACTTGCAATTACAACATGGTTTCTTGAAATTGCAGTTTTATCCCTTATAAATGAATCTATAGATTCTATTGTGACTCATAATTGCAATTTGTCTCACAGTAAGATTTAAAATCCTTCTACATCACAGTTTTACTTTATATCTTGCAACTAAATATTTTACAGTAATGACTTGTAGTTCTTGTAATTGTATTTTTATTATGAAAATCAAATCATAAGGAGAATTATATTGTGTAAGTGTGCATTTCTCATAATTGGAACTTTTCTTATTGTATATACAACTTTTTCACATAATTGTGTTTTTATAATTATATGTAATTGTGATTTTACGGTTTTATATTTCTTAGCTGAAATTAAAATTATTATTAAGTCCAAAATGTACTATTAAAATGATAGTCCATTTCAAGAAATGCAAATTCTGCCATCATTTACTTATGCTTGGGTTGTTCAAAACCTGTTTGAATAAGGTTCTTTTGCCAAACACAAAATAAATTATTTAGAAGTTTCAGTTCCCACCGACTTCCACTGTATTTTTTTTTTCGTCCATACAGTTGGACGTCAATGGGAACTGAAAATGTTTTTAGCAAAACTCTTCAGATTATTTTCTTTTGTGTTCCACTGAAGAAAGAAAGCCTTACAGGTTTGGAACAACATGAGGGTAAGGGAACTGCTCACCCTCATGTGGCATGTGTGTTTTTTTATTTAAACTAGATGCAAATGATATTTTTTGAAAGATGCATTTAATCTGCAGAGACATGTTAGAATTAGCATGACACTTGTGATGTGAATGATCAGGGACTGGATGTGAGTAACCTCTATGTCTTGTTAGAGAGAGAGAGAGAGAGAGAGAGAGAGGATTGGGGGATGTCACTGCATCCTTCAACAGGGGCTCAGGTGTGGCCAAATATGCCCAGCGCTGCTGCTTCCTCATGCACACAGCCTTCATTACACACTCTCTTTGAAACTTGAGGCCAATTCATCTCTGCTCGCACGTCGTTTTTCCACTTCCCATCATTATACTCAGATATGCGGGCATGTCTAAGTCATGTGAGCATCACCCACACACTTGTTTAAGGCACAAACTCCAATAAATGAAGTCCCCATGATGTATTCTCTCACAATAGCACCTTTTTCCCGAATGCTCTGCTTTACAACCCCTCTCTCAGGTCGCCACGTGCAGATAAGTGGACAGTCAGTCAAACAAAAAGCGACATGAATTCTGAATACATATTCACACAAAAGACAAGTCACGGATGTGAGACGCACACAGTCGTCTCTCATGAAAGCACAAAAGAGCGCACGGACAGGCGAGAGAAAGACGGCGACCCGGCTGTCCTGGGGGTCTCTCAAAAGTTGTTTCTTTTTTTGATTGAACCATGTTGTTGTCACTGGATGTTATTTAAGGACTCAAGACAAAAAGGGGTGCTTGTTTTTGGCATGAACTCACAAAGCTGTCAGCACAAATTAAGCTATTGGTGGAACCTTTTTTTTCTTTCTTTCTCGTGCTTTGAAAAACATCAGAGAATGTCCAAAATGAGGAATAGCTGATAGGGTGATAAGAGCTCCAGTTGGGGGGCAGGCAGGTGGGGGTAAATCTGCTAACTGCACCCCTGAGGGTTGGGCTGGGCCGGGGAAGGGTCAGTCTGATGAAATAGAGGCTGATGACCCCGTGACCCTCAGCTAAAGGCCAGAAGATCTGAATGCAACCTACAGCTTATAATGGAAATCAAAAACCTGGAAATTAAATGAAGATTTAATTAATGCAAAATCTGCTTCTTAATGAGACACTGAAAGCAGCTCCCTCTTATAAATACTTGCGTCCTCTAGGGAGTGAAACACACATATTGTATTTACATTATTCTCCTCCCACACACACATATGTGCGTGCCCACACACACTGCACATTTCATCAGCAGACATACTTTCCCTTGTGTGTGCTTTTATTAAAATGATAACAGTTTGCCACTTTAAAGTGCCCCTATTATGCTTTTTCAAAAATTATTGTTCATGCAGTGTGTCATGTAGCTGTATGTGAACATAAA
>JAUCMT010000036.1:12965387-12975743 GCA_032357475.1 Enteromius thamalakanensis
TGCCTAAATATCTTAATTAACCAAATGCCTAGTCCTGGCTTAAGCTAAGCCCCGTTTGTGAAACCAGGCCTAAATGTAACAATATTACTCTTGCAATGACTTTGAGTCTCAGAGTTACATCTTTGTTCCTTATAACTCTGACTTTATGGCTCACAATATATTACAATATTACTTCATATCTCACCATGTGACTAAATCTCATAAATTGCAACTTCTTATATAACTCAAAATTTGGAATTTATCATTTACAATATCTAACAGTTATATTTTAAATCTTGTAAAGTGACTTTTAATCTCTTTAAAGCTCCAACTTTTGTTACCCATAATTGCAACTAAAACCTACAAATGTGACTTAATAATTCACAAAATCTTATTTTTTGGTATCTCATTTTTGTAACGTTATTTACAATAACACTGACTTTAAAACGGTCAAATAACTGTGTCTTTAGAACTTACAATATGTAATATTATTTTTTACTTTGACTTTCACAATTGCCACTTTATTTCTCATTATTTTATTACTTTATAACTCACAATTCCAACTATTTCAACTGCAACTAATAACACAACTTTTTAACTCACAGTCGCGACTTTATTACTCACAATTTCTAACAATAATATTTTATATCTTGCAATGCCACTTCAGATCTTTACAGTTACTTTTCATATTAGCGTTTTAATAACTAACATGTGCCACTTTATAGTTCACAATGTGAGTATATATTCTGACTATAAATCACAGTATGGCTTTTTTTATTGTATTGTTTTAATTGTGTAACTTTATACTCATTGTGATCTTAAACATTTTTCATCCAAACTCCTCAAAAGACAAGTGATAGGCTGTTCTGTCCACATTATATAAATTGTATATTTATATCGCATGTCATCAGCTGTCCCATTTGTGTCTAGTTTTTTTAATTTCTCTCCAGGAATTTCAGCAGAAACATCTGCAGCAAAGTTACACTTCTATAAAAGATGACTGATGACTCGTAAGCTATTAAAGCAACCTCTGAGCAACAGCATTTTCCTCTGGAAAGCGGAGCACAGAGGACAGGACCTGAGTTCAGCAGGAGCCGGGCGGCTGTGAGATCGGAGAGGTGCATTATTTAGTGGGACAGAAGGAGTTTGCGGGCTGGAGGAGCGAGTGTGTGTTCACAGGACAGGAGGAGAGATGCGGGTGGAGGGGTGAGTGTCTCAGGTGCGAGTCAGGAGTTTCAGCTCAGCGGCTCTCTGATCAGCCAACAAGCACATCACGCCGCGTTAGCACTGGGTAGGTGAACAGACTGTCGCATCGTGTAAAGGAACGGACACTGTTTCCTGTGGTTCTAATGCCAGAACTGAGTGGGGTGCAGGAGTGCGAGAGAGAGAGGGAGTAAAAGAGATAGATGGAGAGAGAGAGGGGAGTTCAGCATGAGCAGACAGATGGAAATTACCCTGGCAAGGTATCAGAGAGAAGCTGCAACAAAGACCTTTGTTTAGTTGCTTTAGAATCCCATGTTTTCCGCAAACCATAAGATGACAGCCATGCATATTCATTCGCTTATTTGCATGCAAACTTCTGGTCCTGTCCAGATTAGCATTACATTTTTAAAATGCTGTTTCATGTTGCGAGTAAAGAGGAGGACTACCTTAGGCTGTTTCGAGCATCTTTTCAATTAAACACGCGACAAAAGTCCTTCTTTTCAACAAAAGCCTCTCATGCCTGATGTCTGAACAGCTCTTACGCACAAGCACGCACATCAGCCTTTCTAGCTAATGTGAACATTTGAATGCGAATACGCGGCCGTATCAGAAGAACGATGTTGTGCTTTTTACTCTAAAACAATCTTCTTGCCTCCAGGGTTGTGCAATGTAAAGGCAGGCCCAGTGTACATGGCAAAACACAACAAGCTATTTCACACTACCAATTAGCAATTGTAACATGCTGGCTCTCAAAGCCCCATTAAAATCGCCTGTGGCGTAGGGTACGTCCTCCGTTTTAATAGCTTCTGAAACCCTTTCTGTTGCAGTAGAATGAGCCATTGAAACCTCGAACAGCAGAAAGATGGACTGGATGTCGCTCCGTTCTGCGGCGTACACTTGGACATCTGGTCAGTGGGACATTTGAGAGCGAGGCTGGACCGCAGAAGCAGGACACCTAGACTTCTATCCAAAGTCAAATGAGTACTCAGAGAGGCTTAATAGGAGGGTTAAAATGGCTGACTTCACTCTAATATGGCCTGCTTTGTCAAGTACAGAGAGTCGGAAGTTGGTGACATTAGAGGAAATTGAACTGGCATCCGAACAAGACTTTGTATGCAGCAATTTGAAACTTTTTTTTTTAACTATAAACAGTATGCACTTGCACACTATGTGTTTAAATGTATTTATATGTTTTCTTTATTTCAATTGTTATTTATTAATTTGTGTGCATTTATTTATTTTGTTATTATTTGTATATTGGTGCCATGTTAGTTAGTTAGGGATTTTATTTTATTTTATTGGTTTTAACATGATTTGACTAGTTCATAAAATTATTTTTTCATTAATTATTCTAATTTCATATTTCATTTCTTTAAATCTCACACTGTACAGCATAAAGTTGAGAATTACTGCCACAAATACTTATGCAAAACAAATAGTAATGTTTTAACATTACTTTTATTAGATCTATGCAACTATTATTTAGAAGATTAGAAGATTATCTATTGTGCATTGTTTTGGATGTGTCATCTTTGGACAATGAGACGGTCACATTTAAAAATAATATGAGAGATTAAGATATACCATAATTCATCACACCACTACATTAACCGTGGTCATACTGTTTTTTAGTTAATAGAAAAACTACATTTAAATTAAATTTAGCTATTATTATTATATATTTACTGCTGTTTCATTTTAGAGCTCTTGGATGTATTATAAAACATTATAAAGCAACTTAAATTTACCATTAAGTAAATTGTGGGTATCCACCTGTATTTGTGAGTCACTGAATTTGTTCATACCCAGTGTTTAAATAGGGATATTTTGGATGAGTAAAAGCAAGTGGTGAACAAACTCTCTCACATAATGTACATTTAAATATTTAGACCGCAGTCACTGAATGAAAACCGAAGTGACATCATCTAACAAATGTTTGTGAATGCGTAATGTGCTCCACAGCGATGAGGAAAAAAGGTGTGAGGAGCTATGCTTTCTCCCTTTCTGCCGCTCTATTTCGCCTTGTTTTTCTCCAACACACACTTCCTGTTATAGAACAAAAATATGATCACAGGCAAGTGTCCATCTTAAAACAAAACACACACACACACACACACACACACAGGAAAAACATACACCGTTTTCTCCATGCATATCCAGTAGAAGTGAACTGTAATTATTCCTTTGTAGCTAAAAACAGTATCATTAAGAATAATGGCATCATTAAGTACTAGAAGCTATTACTGTGGGTGAATTTGCTGCATTGATAATGAGGCTTCAGACAGGAAATGAAGATACTAATTATGGGATAAAACGCCTACTCAGTTAATTGGAAGCAAAGAGCGAAGTGAAAAGAAAAGCATTTGCACAGAAAGGGAAAAAAACTGTACAAGATAAGTTCTTGACCTTTTCTAGCATGGAGTAACGGTACAGTACAGATCACAGCCCATGATTCAGCTCTGCATCGCAGCATCACAGGGTGAAGACCTCATGTTATGTAAAATGACATTGAACAATATCTGTCCTCAATAACATTGTCTTATAACTTACACATTGTAAAGAATCCCTCAGTAGTTGATGTTTTGTTATTAAATGTGATTGAGGCACAAAATCTAAATTGACATGTAGATAGTTTTAGGCTGCCGTGTGATTTTTTTATGTAATATACAATTGCCAAATAGCTATTTAGGCATTATTTTATCACTCATATAGCATAGCTTATTCACAATCACAATTACAATAGCTCATGATTTTGTTTTCTTTAATAGTGGACAGGTACAGCTTTCAGCTAAGCCTTTCTAAGGATTTGCTTTTTAAGCCAAATGTATTAAGTAGAAAAAAATAGTGTATTAAAATAGTGTATATTTAAATTTTTTATTTTTTTTGCAATTGTATATTATTATAATCATTCGTTTTTTATAAAATTTATTTTATAATTTTTTTAAAAGCATACTAAGCTCTGCATTGTATAGGGCTCTGATTCTGTCTGTATTTTATCTGTGCATATTTTTGTCATCCAGGAGGACCTGTTCCTGTGACAATATCTCCAAAAACCAATGACAGGTCTTCAATCCCCATCTGTGTCCCAGCCTCTTTAAGGTGTCAGACGCTTCAAGCAATTGTCACCGCCCAAGACGGAGAACTCCTAACCTCACCTGCTCTGCCTCCTTTCTTCTTCTGTGTCACTCAAGAGAGGTGTCCAGGGGTGACACATGCCAGAGGCCATCAGTGTTCTACTTAAATTGTATTTTTTGCTTCTGTCAAATACTCAAGAATGTCCTTACAGTCAACGTTACGGCCTCAAAGATGAATGCAATGCCCAATATTAACCAAGTTACAGTAATAAACAATAAATCTACTGCTTTAAATAAAGCATTTGAATACGTTTGGGTTGTCAGTTTTCATACAATATTAATTTCTGTTAATTGGTCAGCCCTTTGTCATTGGGGGCTATCAGAATAATTCACAATCATATTGATTTTTAGCAAGTAGTGCTTCAAAAGGCCATATTGCGAGCAAGAAATTTGCAATAAATAAAAATAGTTAGCACTGTTCCAAACTCGCCCCAGACCGATGCAAAACATGGCATGTGAAATGGAATGTAAAAAAACAAAATGAGAGAAGGTCAGCCAGGAATTCAAATGGAAGACATTTGCAGTTCCAACAAGACCGGGAGTGTGAGCACACATCTGAACCTCAGTCCTTGCTGGAATAATTGCGGGAGCACATCTGGTGCACTTTGAAAATGAATTGGCCCAGCACTGCTATGATAATGACTGCACGGTAGTCTAATAAGTTAGGGAATGCTGCATTCCAAATGTCACCCTGGGTCGGCCCAGCACTTACTTAGTTCATTTACTTGCATAGAGTTTGATTCCAGCTCCCTTCGCTACACATTCCAGTCCCTGTTGCATTTGCGTTGCCATTAAATGTAGCAAAACACTAATTTTGCTTTTCTTTTTTCCCTTGAGTTAGTTTAAACTGTCAGTAAACTGCAGTAGTAATCATTTTATTCTAAATAATAATTTTGCAATAGAAACAAGTGTCTCACCAAGGCTAAAATATCTCATTTCTATTTTAATAATAATTACATAATAATAATAATGTAATAATAATTTATCTTGTGATAAGCTGAATTTTCAGCAGTTATTACTTCAGCTTCCAGTGTAAATGGCCCTTATAATGTTGACAACAGTTTTTTAATATTAACTTAATATTTTAAACCCCCAAATTTTTACATTTTTAACTTGATTTAAAAAGTCATTATTTTGACGATTGGTACCACTAGTTGTGCTTGAGTTCATGTGGTCTAAGAGGCATTTTTTTTTTTGATGGGTCCCCTTCTGTAGGGCCCGATGCATTGGCTTTCTGGGACACTTCTACAAATTGCTCCTAACCAGCCGTACATTCCTTCACATCTCTTTTATATATTCACCACTCCAGCGCGAGTGAAATGCAGAGGGTTCTATTTTCACTCAAGGCCTGCAGTTAGGGCCCTTTTTGGCTGTTGATCTGCAGTGTACTGATTACGCTGTGGTGGATGCCCTAAAGGCAGCTACAGTCCCAGTGAGTCCCACCAGTCTGCCGCGCTTTGCTTACACTGCCTGGCAAGCATCTTCAGCTCACTCATTATCTCGTCCACTGATGTATGTATTCTTGCAAGAAATCTTGTCAGGCTGTTACTCGCCATCCAATTAGACAGCTCATCTGCACTCGCTCACCAAGCAGAAGCGCTCAACAAGGCCCACGTGCGTTTAAGCGAGATTTGCGTGTTTGCGCACGTGTGCTAATAATGACCTGCGGTGCCACCTGCTGTAGGGAGCAATAGCCCTGTGTCACAATGCCTTCTCTCGACAACATCTGGCCGAGCCCAAGGCGCCTGGAGAAGAGTGCACCAGAGCGGAATAAGGAGAAAGAGGGTTCCCTCGTAGCGGTGCGCAGGTCCGGGAAGAACCCCTTCTGTCAGATAGCACTGCCATTGATGTGCCTTTCCCCTTGTTGCCTCCTCGTTAGTCCATGCAGTAAATTAATACAATTAAGCACAGTTTTTCTCCAGGCCCACGTGGGTATTGTTCTGAGTGTGTGCTCACTGAAACCTCAATCCCCCAAGCTCATGTGTTTTACAAGGAGAGAGCGAGCGAGAGAGAATGGGTTAGCTGAGGAGGCCAGCCGTTCGTTTTCAATGTGACACAGATGCGTTCATTTGTAAGATGAGCATTAAGTGCTCGCTAATTCATCTACGTTCGGGTACATCTGGCAGACATCAAGCAAGGTAAATTAAACAGCAAAGTTGCACTCGCAAACTTAGCAAAACCCTCACGCTTCAACTCATGCGAAATTGTCCACCGGTGAGGCGAACGAGCCGTCGTTACGGAAAGAATTTTCACCTTGACCTTCTCGCGCCACGTTTGAAGTCGCTCACCGAGCTATGTGACAGTGGAGGGCAACGCGGCGTTATCAGCGCGCAAATCTGGCCACGGGAACTGTGTCTACAGTGCTTTGTAAGACGCGCAATCCAATCGATGAGGAATGACAGCACCTGAGCCTTTTTCCCCTGATCGAGTCGATATCGTTGGCCGCCACTCCCTGGGTACTTAGCAGATGTAAACTATCCCACGGTCAGGCTCATGCTAGCCTTAACCTTCATTTGCTCAGTGTGTATTTAAGTGTGTCTTTTTCACCCCGCCAAGAGCTATGGAAAGCGATAGCAGTCAACAAAAGACACAAACAGTGTGAAGCACTTAAAACAAGCGCTCCTTTCCAGGCGTGCACTACTTCCCCTTTGGCTAAAAGCTGCCAGGACACTGGAAGTACCAGGAGAAAGTGGTGTAAATAAAAGCCACCCCCTGAAGCCTGCAGCTTGGATCATACTGTGTCAGCTCTCTCCAAGTATAATAGAGGTGGAAACCCAACAGCAGCCGAGACCATGATGCCACATAAAGTGCTTTGTGAACAAACAAGACGTGCGGAAGCGAAAAACAGCAGCTGTTTAATACGGTGAGACCGTCGCGGCTTATCGTGAGGTCCTCGGAGACGATGTTGCCGTGCGGCGGCTAAACGTTGTCGGGTCTCTCGGTTGGGGAGGTTGGTCTTTTTTGTCCCCGCCACCCCCTCTCCGTTGCTTCCTCTGCCCCTGACAGAGAACAAAAAGGTCAGTTGTACCCTCGGCTGCCTTTGGAGCACGCTGCGCGCCGTGTTTATCAAGCACGCTAATCTATTCTTGTTACTCTCCACTTCAGAGGCAGGCACTCATCTGCGCCCTCCCTCCGCCCCAGCCTCCACCGGTCCCCCAGGGGCGGCGCTGATGGCATCTGGCCGGCGTCCAGCCAGCGCGGGAAAGATGGCACGGAGCTGCCATTAAAATCAATTACATGGGTCAATGTTTTTATTAGAGGATTTCTACTCAAACTAAGTCATCAGGATGGCAACGCGACTGCTGTTTCCCCCATCGCAAAGCCCCCTCCTCACCCCACGACCTTTCTGTACTCACTGCTAAAGTCTCGCTAAAGTGGAGGCAGGAGGAGGATCTGAGGCCATCGAAGGTTGCTGTGTTTTTTGCTTTTGTTGTCGCCCGTGTGATGCTGTGACTATAAAGCAATGTCATTAGCATGTCTGGACTAGCGCTTGTGTCTTAAAGATATCATCCCTCCTTGAGGATGAGAGAATATGATTATCCCTGTTGCTGCCCTTGCGCATTGGTGGATGATATTCCAAACTTGTAAACAACTGTTGTTGTTTTTGACCTCCACCTTTAGGTAAAATATGGTGCATCAAACACCATTAAACAAACCGCACACACTGTGTTATCAGAGCAGCAGCCGGGCCTTGAATTAAACATTTTACTGTTATTATGGCAACAACAGTTTTTTTCTTCTTTTTCACATACGGATGTTGAAAGCCAATTACTCGCCGTGGAGTTTCAAGAGGGTTTGCGATCACCTTCCTATTGTTCTAGACACATTCACAGAAGCACACACACACATACATGCCTGGTAGGTGTGAATCCAAAGAGGCGCTTTGACCAAAAGAACACTCATGGACTATTGTGGTCCGTGTCTCTTATGTTTCTGTCCCTGAAGTACTTCTGTTGAGCAGGGACAGGTAACACTGTATCAGCGCCTGGATTCAAACCGCAATTATTCTTCTCTTATGTGTGTACCCATACAGTGCGATTCACAAAAAGATCAACTAGACATGTTCTTCCACACCGATGTGATATAATTGTTTTGTTATTCATTTCCTTTCAGCCCATTGTAGAGCTGTTCATTTTCTGGGAGAGAATAAGCATTTTCGCTAAAATTAGCTTTTTTCAGCTCGTTAGTAAAATAGGGTCTAGCATGACTTGGAAGAGGCTTTAATATTTTGTTCTACAAGATAATTTAAGTCAAGTGAATTTTTGAGCTGCTGTTTTAAAGAACTGCTGTTCTTATGCTAACTTGTTAGCATCTTTGTACTTTTCAAACTTAGAGACTTCCCACTTGAATTATGTCAGTGTTAAAATGTCAAATTAAGAATGGCTCTTAATAAAATAAAGCACTAATTTTGCTAATAAATTAATTTATTAGAAAAAAAGTGATTTTAAATGCCATTTAAAATTTCTAAAAGAACACATGTTGATTTAGTCTTCAAAGCTGGACTGAAGATTGATTCCAATGGAATTTCTTACCGAAATCGTACATGTTAATGCACTTCTGGTAACCAGGTACAATTAGAAACCACTTCATGCTGAGATCTTGTGTGGCTCAAACTGGACACCCAAATAGATGTTAGTAGGATGAGGTCAAGGAGGTAAATAAATGGCCCTGCTCGGGTCTTCCAAAGTCATCAGGGCCAACAGCCGGGGGTGCAGGAGCGTTCCCTTTCCCTGTGGAGATCACCCCTCCTGTGCTCTGCAGAAGGCCATGCTTCAAACAGACCCACTCAGAGCCCTGACCTTTGAGAGGGAATGAGCAAAAGCAAAAAGGGAGCACAGGAAGTTGTGAAAGATGGGCAGATATTTAGAGAGAGGGAGCGAGGATGGACGAAAGTGAGAAAGGAGGTTAACACCATATGAGATTTCACAGCAGTGACAAAATTTGTCAATAACTCAACATGAGGACTCTACATTCTTCCCTGAGGCGATGATAATGGCAATTTCGAAAGAAAATAAATTTAGAAGTGCCTGATCCGCAGAATCAACACTACCAGACATATTCTGTCCGAAAGCTGGTACAAGCTGTACACCGATTTAGTAAGGCACGTCCAATCAAATGTTTGCATTACATCATGTATGCACATATGTCATATGCAAGTTTTATTGCGCATTTAATTGTCACAAAAGCTTTTAAAAACAAACTTTTTTTCATATCAACACGTCTGTACAATGTTTATTTTTTTGTGTAAACAAGGAGCATTAAAGTGCCCCCATTATGAGTTATGAAAGGTTCATATTTAGGTTTTGGTAGTCCCAAAAACAGGCTGGCATTCAAGGTCAAAAAAAAAATATTTTTACCTTATTTATTGTTTAACAAATCATTTTTCTAAACCCCTCCGGTGATTGGTCGATTTAATTTAAGCAGTGTTTGTGAGCTTTTAACGCTCCAAAAGTGGAACCTAGTGGCAAAGAATGACTTTGCATTTTCATTCAGACCAACCAGAGAAGACCAACAAGTGTGCAGGCAATATGCAAATGTTTCATGTTGAAAAACGGCTTGGGACTCATTTTAGAAACGTTTGATTGAGAGTCGACTCTTTTATTTGAAAGACAATAACTTAATTAAAGACAATGACAATAACTATACATGGTGCACTTTGACATTTAAAACTTTGCAGGATGTTTTCATTCACTGTATGAACGGTAATTTAAAAATATATCTATTTTAATAAATTTTTTAAAACGTAAAAAAAAATTATAATGAAATTGTGTAATTAAGAAAAATGTAACAATTATATTTTAAATTGAAATGCTATTGTTACTCTTTCTATCAAGGGTTTTGAGTAAAATTAAATATTTACATTTATTCAGCTTTACATATAACATAAATATATTTTATGTAAGGAATAATTGACGATGAGCCGTTGAATTATTAGAAAAATAATGCCCACCTGAGGTGGTGATGCCGTTACACCTCGGGTGTGCATTATTTTTCTAATAATTTAACGGTCCGGAGTCAATTATTCCGCTTATACTACGGT
>JAUCMT010000036.1:12975843-12996791 GCA_032357475.1 Enteromius thamalakanensis
TTTATGTTCACATACAGCTACATGACACACTGCATGAACAATAATTTTTGAAAAAGCATAATAGGGGCACTTTAAAATATACTGACAACCCCATAAAAACACAGGTGGTAAAGAGAAAGCCACATGAAGAATCTAAATTTCCACAGGCTGAGGGAAACACTAATATATAAAGTACACAATACAAAACACTGTCATGATAGCACATGTGACACTGAAATAATGCAGTAAACTTCCCTTTAACAAGACAAGTAGTAACATTAAATCATAATCTAAACATAAATTAATAACATAGGATGAAGGAATTACAGCATTGTTTAACTGTTAAAAATAATGTGACTTGTTTAAAACCAACCACAATTATTATTATGAAATATTTTACTTGTGCCAGCTTTATTTAAAACACTACATGAGGTTCTATTATCTAATTCAGCAGTTTATTTAACAAAGGCACCTGTAATCTTTCTTATAATGTTTAATCTGATATCATTTTTTTCTATCCTTTTTCATGCATGCTGTTGTTGTTTTAACAACAACTTTTGCAACGAGACAAAATGCATGCTTCCATCCTCCGTGAGGACGTCTGGAAGGCTAAAAGGCACAATCTGTTTCCCTTTGTTAAGATCGGTGTTAAAACAAAGCTGTGTCGGCCATCCACTTCGCCATGGGAAAAACAAAACGCTGTTTGCCTGCATTGCAATTAAGATCTTTTAAAAGAAAAGCAGCAATGGAAAACAACAATCCTTCAACAGGCATCATCAAGCAGCTACGATTTGCACAAATAAGCATAAAAACAAACAAATAGTCCATTATCTCCTTTTGAAATCTATAATGTGTAATTTCTTTATCTTCCTGATTATGGTACTTTGTGATGCTTGAATGAAAAGCCTTGCAACCTCCCCCTTTCTCGCCACTACAACAAACCGCCAAAAAACGGAGAGTGCATTGAAATCCACGTGGGTAGAGAAATTGAAGGGGTTAGGGCGAGGAGCAGGGTGTAATGATAACCTTGTTGGGATGATCCTTTCGCTTCGGTTCCATTTTCTCCAGCTGCATCGTTTCGCTCTCTCTGCATGAATGAAGGTAAATCTGCAAGAAACCTCCCACTTATTTTATTTTCAGCTCACTTTCCCATAATTCCTCCCCCTAAAATTGTTTGCACAACAATGCTGCAAAACATCTGCAAAAACAGATAATTAATGTGTCAAGTCAAACTAATGCATTTTATATGAAGACTATGCTTCACTGGTTGTAATTATAACACATTTCTCTCTCTCTCCCTCTCTCTCTCTCTCTCTCTCTCTCTCTCTCAGTCTGTCTCTTCCCACACATACCTTCCACCCCTCTGAAATGATTACTTGTTTGATAATGCCTGGCGTCACATGGAAGCACTTATTCATGGAGTGTGTGTGCTCAAATGTGTTAGCCACCTCCACCTTGATGGTTCGCCGAGCAGAAAATACAGTGTCCATCTCCAAACCTGTGCTCAGTGGTCAGTCTGGCCACCCATCAGAGGATGTGCTACAGTTCTTTTTGTTTGAGAAAGACACATAAAAGCAACCAACCAATTTAAATGCTTTTTGACCATTTTTTTGCAGTTTTGCAGTTGTATGTAGTATCTGAAAGAACAAAGTCATGATTTTAAAAAGTAAAAAAAAAATTGTTTTAGTATTCCTGAGATTGAATTTGAGTATTATTTTTTTTTAAATCTTTCAGATGCTGTTTAATCATTAAAATAAAATAAATGTTAACTGAAATACTTGTTACCCTTTCAGTCGAATCACTTCGACGTTACATATGGGAACTCGCCAGAGAGACCAATTGCCTTTGAGCTTAAAAAATAAAACGCCAATGAATATTGTCATGCACAGATTGCATTCAGTTCAGAATGAGGGCACGAATACAGTGCACTTGCAGCTTTTCGCTTTGGATCCTTTGGCATTCATAAACTGGAGACCCCATCAGCTTTCGATTTGAAGTTGGAGTGGAGCATCATGAAAAAAAGAGTTCCTACGATCTTCTGGTCTCTCATCTGACAGCATTCACTGGGTGGCTGTCAGCGGATCCTGTGGGCTGGTGGCCTTTTCTAGGCCGGCTGTGCCAGCTTTTTGCATTCCAGCGAGTGCACGGAGTTGCCACAATAGGTCTTCCCTTTGGCAATCCAGGACTAAAGAGCAATTTCTTGCGGTCAGTGAAGCGTTCTCCGGAATAGCTGCCCTGTCCACGGCGGACACTGAACTGTCGGCTATGCGCCTCCGCGCCGCCAAGAGAATCAGTTTGGAGAAACCAAATGCATCTTCGACCGACCCCTCACTGCAGGATGATTGGTATCTGGGGTCCAGGACTGCGGCCCAGCCACGTTCCCCTTCAGTGCATTTCTTCCCGGAGGTGCATGAGGAGCCGACCAGGTGGTGGTGGGTCCCATACTTGTCACGCCTGCGCCCGGGCTCCTCTCCCCTTTGCCGCTCTCAATGGCGGTGTAGCCAGGGGTATGTGGCCATCTCTCAGGAGGAGCACGCTATCGCAGTGCACTTGTGTCCGCATGGTGCCTCGGTCACGGCTCCCATCCAAGGCATGTAAGCTCTCGTCCACTCTGGTGGGCTGGGCTTACTCTGATGCCGGGCAGGCTACTACTGCCTTCCACGCTATGTCAACGCTGCTGGTCCAGGCCAAGACATTGAAACAGCTGCATGAGAGTGGTCCTGAAAAAGGGGAAATGAACTCCGTGCTGTGACCGACTTCGCTCTCCGGGCGACAAGGTCACAGCGCATGCCCTTGGTCAGGTGATGTCCAGGAGCGACATCTCTGGCTGAATCTGGCACAGATGGCAGACGCTGACAAAGCACGCTTTTTTGACGCTCCCATCTCCCACAGGTCTGCAAAGCGTCACTGACACAGGCAACCCAGAGGTGATGAGGATTGTTCTCACGGGCAGTACACCTCAGCTATGCGATTCAGTTCACCAGTACCCCGCCTAGGTACTGCAGCATCCGCTATACCACTGTCTGCTCGGACTCAGCCGAGATGAGGTCAGGGTTTTACAACCCTTACCTCATTGTGCCCAAAAAGAGAGGTGGGTTGAGACCCATCCTGGATCTAAGAGCTTTGAATTGGTCTTTCTCAGGCTGCCATTTAAAGTGCTCACCCCGAAGCGCATACTAAGATGCATTCGGAGCCAGGATTGGTTTGCAGCCATCGACCTGAAGGACGCGTAGTTTACTTGTCTCGATCTTGCCTCAACACAGACCCCTCCTGCGGTTTGTTTTTGAGGGTCGAGCATATCAGTACAAGGCCCTACCCTTTGGCCTGTCCCTCTCTCCCTGCGTCTTTACGAATGTTGCGGAGGGTGCCTCTCCCCTCCCTCTGTGGCAGATGGGTATCCACAACCTCAACTATCTTGGCTGATAATAACTCACTCGAGGGATCTGCTGTACATCCACAGGGACCTGGTGCTATGGCACCTCAGCCATTTGGGTCTTTAGGTCATCCAAGAAAAGATCAAACTCCCCCCAGTGCAAAGGATCTCTTCCATCGGCATGGAGCTGGACTCGGTCAAAATGATTCCCCGCCTCACCAACGAGCATGCACAGGCCTGAAATGCCTAGATCTTTTCAGGCACAAGACAGCGGTTTCTCCTAAAACTTTTCAGAGGCTCCTGAGGCATTTGGCAGCTGCAACCGTGGTCACGCCATTGGGCTGGCTTCATATGAGACCGTTGGTTACACGATTGAGTCCCGAGATGGGCATGGCACCTATTCAGCCCGTGGTCCGACCCTGCCTTCCTACAGGTGGGAGTGCCCCTAGGACAGGAGTTCAGACATGTCGTGGTTAACACAAATGCCTCCTCCATGGGCTGGGGTGCTGTATGCAATGGGCAGGCAGCTTCGGGCCCCTGGACAGGTGTCCCTGCTTTGGCATATCAATTGCCTTGAGTTGTTAGCCGTGTTTCTGGCCCTTCTCGCAACACAGCAGTCATAGCATACATCAACAGACAAGGTGGTCTACACTCTCGCCGCATGTCACAACTTACCCGCCATCTGCTCCTGTGGAGTCAAATGCGGCTGAAATCGCTGCACGCTGTTCACATTCCTGGGACACTCAACCGTGCACCTGACTAGCTTTCACGGCAGTCCACCCACCCTGGGCAATGGCGGCAATTTGCTGACCTCATGTTTCTCGTGGCAGCACCTACATTGAAGATCCTCTTGAGGAAGGACCTTCTTTCTCAGGGGATGGGCATGATTTCTCTTCAGTCAGTGGACTTAAAATATCTAACGCTGAAAACAGCACTCCTGACTGCGCTGGCCTCAATTAAGAGGATGGGGGACCTATAAGCCTTCTCTGTCGACGAAGAGTGCCTAGAGTTCGGCCCAGCTGATTCTCATGTTATTTTGAGACCCGGCCCGCCTACGTTCCCAAGGTTCCTACCACGCCCTTTCCATGATCAGGCAGTGAACCTGCAAGCTCTGCCCCAGGAGGAGGCAGACCCTGCCTTAGAGTTGTTGTGTCCTGTACGCGCATTGCGCCTCTACACTCAAACTTGGAGCATTAGACGCTCCCAGCAGGTCTTTATCTGCTATGGTGGTCAGCAGAAAGGGAATGCTGTGTCCAAACAGAGGTTGGCCCATTGGGTGGTTGAAACCATCTCCCTGGCTTATTTATACCAGGGAGAGCCGTGCCCTTCGGACTGAGAGCTCACTCAACAAGGAGTGTCGTCTTATGTGTTGGCTCACTGCGCCTTTGTAGCAGATATCTGTAGGGCTTCAGGCTGGGTGACACCAAATACCTTTGTGAGTTTTTACGACCTCCGCGTAGAGGCTGTCTCCTCATAAGGCGGCCTCAAGGGTTGTTCCATGGGTGTTCCCATATGTAACATCGAAGTGATTTGACTGAAATGGTAATGTCTAGGTTACGAACATAACCCACGTTCCCTGAAGTAGGGAACGAAAACGTTACACTCACGACTCTGAGGTCGCACTGACGCCGACTCGGCTCCTTAGAACTGCATTAGTGCCCTCTTATACTCACGTAGTGGTGAGGTGCATAACTATTGTTATTATTATTATTATTAAAATTAATATATACTGTAATATAGTTTAGCTAACAGCAAAACTTCTGCCATTTTATTTCACTAAAATAACTAAAACTGCCAAAACAAATTATATTAGTATATAGTTGTTACAGAAGCAGTCTCTACACAGGAGGTAAGTGAAAACAGAATGTTATTTATGATGTGCAACAATGAATTCACAGAGACAGGTCTTGAGAGGTGAGTATCTTGGATGCGGATAATTTTCTTTAGTCAGTCATTTTGTTTTTTAAGATGACCGTCCGGGTGTTGGAGACATAGGAGACAAAAGGAGACACGCTGGAGCTGGGAGACAACCACACACAACATAGACAGGAGCGTCCAAGGAACACGGGAGGAAACTGAAATGAAGGAGAAGGCAAGTACAAGGCAAGTATTTCAGTAGTAGCACTAATAGCATAGGTTTGAGTCCACTTCGTACAAACGAGCCCAGACACTGAATGAGGGATGGTGTGTGGTATTTATGGGGCTGATGATTGCGGTGATGATGAGGTGCAGGTGATGCTGATTAGTAATCCGGGGAGAGTAAACGCTGTGGTTGGCTGGGAGTAGAGCAGTGACAATAGATAACTAATACCTATAAAAACTAGATACTTTTAGTTATATACTATAATGATATATTCAGGATGTCCCTTATGATCACTAAATATTTATTTATACAGATCAAAATAAAAACACTAATATTGTGTAATACTATTTAAAATAACAGCTTTCTATTTATTATTGTAAAATGTCTTTTACTTCTGTGATGGCAAAGCTGAATTTCCAGCAGTGTCTACAGCGTCACATGAGCCTTATATGCTTTATTATTATTATTTATTATTTAATATATGAAAATTATATTTATTAATGCTTTATTAATAATGTTGTGCAGCTTAACATTTTTATGGAAACCATGATACTTTTTTCAGGATTCACTGATAAATATAAAGCTTAAAATAACAGCATTTATTCGAAAAATAATTATTGCAAAATGAAATTTTATTTATTAAAAATAAATAAATATAATATCTTTAGTGTATAATCTAATTCATAAAACTCCACAAACTGTACTTACTGTAATAACAAAGCTTCATCAGCTCGATTTAAGTTTGATTCTAGCACTGCCTGCATTATAAAACACAACACAACAGTGTTTATAAAACCTTTTCTCTACATCAAAAATGCCAATTGCTTCTCATATCACACAAATAATAGAGTTCAGACAGAGTACAAATTCGCATCTCCAGGTGTGAGAGGCATTCAATGTGTGCAGGAATCTGAGGCGGGCAGGTCCCCGGCGAGTGGCTCCTTTTCACCCGGTCAGCAGGATAGGAGCCGAGCGAGCCAGCAGAGCAGCAGGAGTGAGCCCCTCCTGGGGTAAAAAGCAGCTCCTGCTGCCCCTGCCACACAGCATGGCTCCAGAGCTGGGGGCGAGACAGGGGGAGGCCACTTCTATTGGACAGAAGACTCACCATCAGCCAATAGGACAGCAGGGAGCAGTCTGATGCCAGGTGCCTCATCTCCAACTACAGGTGGCTGCAAATACATAATCAATTCTGTCATTTCTCACCTACAACTGGGAGTTTGGATCAGTGTTAGACAGCTTGAGGTTCGTGTAATGAGCTTGTTGGACGGACATTGCCTTATTTGTGTGTTTTAAGATTTTAAAAAGAATATTTAAAAGGAATATTTATTACTTTAATAATAGAGTATTCTATGATTCAGAAAGTAACCATAGTTACATGAAAGGGATAGTTCACGCAAAGATACCAATTCTGTCATCGTTTATTCACCCTTATGTTGTTCCAAACTGAATAAGCAGTATGGAAATGTGTATTTTCCACTTGTAATTTAATGCCAGCAACTGTATATTGTTACCAATATTCTTCTTCTGTGATAAACAGAGAAATTAAATCCATAATGGTATCGAACAACATGAGGGTGAGTAAATAGTGACTTTTTTGTTTTGTTTTGTTTTTGGGTGAACTGTCACTTTAAAGAGCTTTTTATTTTTATTTTATTGCTATTATTTTATTGTATAAATTAATATTATTAGTAATTAATATATAATATGTTAATATGTTTTTTTGTTTAATTGTGCACGCACATTTTATAAATAGTTTTTTAGTACACACACCTAAACAAATGCATTTATGTTTACAAAAATGAAAAGAAATGCTGGCAAAATGCTTTCCAAAAATATGGATTTCATACATTATCTTACTTGTGCCTCCTACAATGATATTTTATTCAGTTCATTATAAGTAATATGCTCACTCAACCACTTTAAGTTTTTTTTTTATTTTTGTATGTATGTATTTTTATTGATAACCTAAACAGTGAATGTAATGGATAAATGCCTTTTGAATCTAATAACCAAGTGTTAAAGGACTGGAATGTGACCATATCTCTTTACAGATCCTCTTTTAATTTAAGTTTTAGTGACATTACAATGCTACAGTATTCATGTGGTATGACTCCCAGAATAAATCTATCATTTAGTATTTATTAAATCATTGAGACTGGATGCAAGCGAGTCGCACAACGGCAAACCTTGTTAAATCTATAAATAAGACGTAAATTAAAGATTACTGTTGAAGCCTATTTATTAAAAAGGAATTGTCAGTTTTTGCTATAAATTTGCATTAGATTTACATAATATTCTCAACTGGACTGATGTCTACCCATCATCAGGAACCACAAATTGGGTTTAATATGTTGTAACATAGAGCTGTGTTTACTGATATAATACACTGTTTACTCTGATGCCTGTCAGCTAATGATCTGTTCTGCATCAAATACCCAAATACTGAGGTCACAAGCAAATTAATGAAACACAACCTACATGTGTTAGCCAATTAAAGAGGAGGTCAACCTCGAGGGAGGGCCTTTATATATTAATGGACTCCTCTGGTCTGTTGTATAACGGAGTCAATAAGCTACCTAAACGTGCCGTGTTGAACTGGAGTAACATGGAGGTGTAATGCATGGCAGATTTGGAGAGATTTTACAGCAGGTATTTTTTAAATATACAATACAAAAGCAACACATGGCATTTTTAATTAGTTTGCAAGTATAAGTATACAATGTATATTTTAAAGCACAGTAAATCACAGAGAACTGATCAATGCAGTTTTAGAATTAAAATATGTTAATATGTTAGCATATGTAAAATTAGTATATGCAAAACACAATGATTATTCTTGCACTGAAAAGGGGAAAAAATTTAAATAGTGCTTACAACATTTAATACTTACAAAGCAAATACATTTAAATCATATCAGTGAACTACTATGTGATATTTTACACAAAAAAACTATCTTTTCCCTATATACTAATAATAAATATATTTAATTGTTTGATGTATATTGAAAATATACCGAATAATATATTGTGTTAATAAACTTAAGCACATAATTACTTTCATAACCAATAATACCCTTCTTAATATATGGAAATAAAATGTGGTACTGTGTGTCTGTATACATATATTTGAACATATAAATAACATATAGTGTATGTTAGACATCCAACTGTACAAAAATGATTCTTTCAACAAAGCTGCTACACCTAATATTTGATAATAGAATTTCATTATATTTTTTTTTTCATTAATATATGTATATTATAGTAATGTCTCTATAGCCATACATTGTCTATTCATATATTTATAGTATATTGAAAAAATATAAGCAATTGTATCCCATACATGGACATTTATTCAATATTGCATTATATAATAAAGTATATTTCCAGTTTTTGTTTTATAAGAGCAGTGCCAATGGATAATTTTTTTTTTACATTACAGTTCGACGCAAATGGAGACTTGCAAAACAAGAACCATTTTGAAGCTTACAGCTGCCACAGAAAACAAGCAAAATTCAAATCACATAATTCAGTATATGCACAAAAAACACACACAAGTACAGATAAATTCACTTCTTCCTAATAGCAACTGTTAAGAAAAAAATGTAGGTGTCCTCAAAACAAAAATTTCTAAATGTAAAAAAGATTATACAAAATGTTGGCTTTATTGTCTTATTAGTTGCAAGGGTTTCTGCATGGCATGACTGGCTGTGAATATATTACTGTGTATAAGTTTACATTCATGCCAGCATTATTCTGAATGTATTGATCAGTCACCAGGATTGCTGATCAATGTTCTGAACCACTGTCGGTTCCTGCACAATAAACGTGTCTCACGAAACAAAAACGAAAGTAAATGAAACCATAATTAGTCTACATCATTACTGCCGTATTCAAAAGCAATGGAAGAAGGGAGGGGTTTGTTTATTGAGATGTATGATCAATATGAAAACTTTGCTTTTAAACATGACGTGGGTTGAAAAGTTTTTTCTGCAAGAGGATTTTTTTTTTAATTGTGTGACTTTAATGGCATTTCCACATAATGTGAACCACTTAAACATACAGCTGGATGGGGCTTTATGTATTTACTGAAATTCTGAACGTACCTGTAAGTTAAAGGGTAATAGTAATATTGCTTATAGTTTTTATTTTCTTCTGTCTGGTTCACCTTGCAAACAAGCTAAAAAGAGCTAAATGTAACTCTATCGCATATATTGTGTAAAATCTGGTCAGTTGTAATTTAGAAAATTTGAGTTTGGTTTGTAAACAACATATTCAAGTTAGAATAAATAGTCTGAAAGAGGGTTTATCTGGACATGCAAGGTTCAGACAGAAAATAGAAAACGAGCAAAATCATGGCCTTGTAACTAATTACTGATGTTGCACCAGCAAACTGCATCCATTAACCATTTAATGAAAATCTTTTTTTAATCTAAATGAGTGTTGATTTATTTGATGTGCATTAGCCTTTTTAACACTAAAGGAAGAGAATACACCTGCGATGCTCTCAAAGATATCCCATTGACACAAGTGCTCTGAAACTGAACACAATGAACTTTCTGGCACACTCAATTCACCAAAAGTAATTCATGACCTCTGAACGCCGAATGTTCCTTGGCAACACGAGAGCATTGATAATTAATATGCCTGGGGTAATTTGCAGGTGCGGATCTTGATTTATTCTTAGCCCTTTCAGGATACAATACCCCTGAAAGAGCTGGGGCAAATAATCAAAGACCAACATTTCTGAGTCAATGAATTCAGGTTATATATAAATATATATAAAGCCATTTTAGCTGAAGAACACTTTAATAAACTGACTGTCCACCCTTTATTTGGGATAATTTATTGTGATAACAGAGGTTAAGCGACACACTCAATGTTTTATTAATCAACAATATGCAGATAGTTACCGACACATTAAAAACTAGAAGCAGTTCATTAAATCAAATTAAAGTGCATACTTCATCTGTTTTTGTAAGCTATTAACACCTCATAAATAATACATAGTACATGCAACTCATGCTCACAACCAGAGACCAGAGACTCAAAAAGACTGTGGTTAGAGAGACCTCTACTGGTCTATGAGTGTAAAGGCAATTTCATTTCACTTCAGGTTCAAGGTTCATTTGAGGTTCAGCGTGAAATAGGGCTATTACATATATATATATATTGTGAATTTTCCAGAAAATGTTAGGTATCTTCAAATACAATTTTCACTGTTTATTTGTATGCATTACAGGAGAATTTGTGATTTTTATTTCCGATCTTTTTTATTGGCATTTTGTCAAGACCGCATGAAATACTCTAACATCAAACTGATCAACATACAGCAAAATGTAAAAACAACAATAACAAAACAAAAAAAGGAAAAAAATGGATGTATATTTTCTCAGAGCTCTAAGAGAGACATTTCTTAAAAATTATCTGAATCTGTTTAAGAATGACAAATCAAGCCTTTAATGAAATTCAGAAAGGGATCCAAGGAGCTACTGAAAGTTTTAAGGGAACCTTGAAGCCTAAACTTTAATTTCTCCAATTTAATTAAAAAATATATATATATCTTGTATTCATCTATTGTGAGCAGGGGAAGTCGCGCACCTGCATTTAAGGAGAATGTTCCTTCTAGCTAACAGAGTAGTAAAAGCAACCACTTGAGCAATAGAACTAGAGTAAGTGTGAGAATTTGTGATTTCTCCCTCTCTTCTTATTTATTTACTTACAATTCATTAATTTAATTTAATTTAATTTAATTTATTTATTTAATTATTTTGGGAGAGAAAAAAAAGCTACCATTTTATATATGAGTCTCAAACTGCATTAGATCAGTTTTGTATACTTTGACAAATTTGCATCTTAATTACATTGATTTTCCTTAATTTTTTACCACATATGTCACTCATAATTGTATTTATGTGCTAAAATATAATCTCCAGTTCTTTCTGACATTATTGTCTCCTTTGTTTACAAATACAGGTTCAAACATTCACTGATGCATTAGAAGGAAACATGATGCATGAAGAGCCGGGGGTGAAAACTTTCGAACAGGATGACAATGTACAAATTTGTCTTATTTTGTTAAAATGATTATTTTTCCTTCTGTTCACAGTAGTACAGCCCTTTAGGAAGAAGCAAAACTTTGCATGAATGTTGTCTTCGGTTTGAAAAGATGAATCTCAAGATCATACACTGCTGGAAAAGGTTCAATATTTAAAAGATGCTGGGAAACTAAAGAATCTGCATGCATTTTATATGATCTCTCATATTTTGTTAAAAATGTAATTATAACTAAAAAATAATGTACAAAATGCTTAAAACATGCTGTTTAACTTGATTTAGGTCTTAAATTTGTCAGAAGCAGGTGCATTCTTTGTGTAGAAGTCACATATTGTCAAGTGATTCAGTTAAATATAGTTGCCGATGTGACTGATATTTCATCATCTTTTTCTGTTGGGCAAAGTTACACATTGAGAACACACATTAACCCCGAGAGCAACAAACAAAGATCACAGAATGCAAAGGGTGTATTAAATTAGCAGCAGCCCAGACGTCCTGGAAGATCTTCCAGCACCTGCATCTATCTCTCATTGACTCTCATCTCCCCTCACTCATCAGTATTCCCACACAAGAGAACATCTCTGTTTGGGTGTTCTCCCTTCTGTCTCTCCTCAGGCTGATGTGGAGGACAGTGAACAAAAGTGGAACACAATCAGTACTGAGCAGCTGCTGGCATCCTGACCCCCAACCCACCCAACCCCTCTGTCTCCCACTCCCTCGCTCAGACACACACACACACACACACAAAGCCTTGAAAATGACCACATAACCTTCACCAAACTGGGAATCTCCCTAGGCAACTGAGGGAGTTCTGTTCCGGTGGGACTGTATTCCAGTAAATCATCGGTGTCACAAGCTTACATGCACACACATTCACCTACTTCAAGTCTTTCAAATGTGCTCGCACTTTCTGAGCTCAACTTTACATAGATAGACAGATAGATCATTTCTAAATCATAAACAGCTTAAAGAGATGTTTATACATGTTTATTTAATGTTTCATAAGAGAAGTATTGCAGACTAGCAAACACTCTAAAAATATGTCTTCCAGATGTAAACACATACGTCAAATAGACATTTCTGAGATGTATGCGTGTGTGTGTGTGCGTGCATGATTGTTTTATATATATATATTTTATTATTTAGATTTAGGAACAAAATGTGGGTGCAATTAATGTGTTTCGAAAGTAAAAAAAAATAAATAAATCACCTAAAGTAAATTTTTGTAAAAAATGGTCCAAAGAATCAGTACTGTAGTTTTGGTTGTGTGTGTGTGTATATATGTGTGTTTATTCTTCTCACTACAGTCAGTTTTTAACTATTTTCAAAAATATATATATTTATATATATTTTTTATATAAAAAAAAAAATATATATATATTTTTTTTTTTTTTTTAATTGTGTATTAAAATGAATCAATCAAATTGCAGTTGGCTTATTTTGATTAGGTTAAAAAATAGCTAAAGAACACAGCTGAACTAACTAACATAATAAAACAGTAAAAATTATCAAATAATATATAATTTATTTTTTTTACGTGATTTTTGAAAAAAGCAACATTTGTGAGGGAACATACACAACATAGCTTATACCTATATTTATTTGAGTACAATATTTAAAGTCACTGACATTTTTTTCCCTCACAAATGTTGCTTTTTTCAAAAATAAAAAGACATAAAATACGAGTAACAAATAAATAGTCGAAAGGAATTTAATGGGATGAAAACGCCAGCTTGGAAATGTGACTTAACCTTTAAAGACCAGCAGATGGCAATCTTACCTCATTATGGGTGTACACATATTTGGTGCAGCTCCTTGCTTATATTTTCTATTTTTTCTCACCACCATTCTTACTCTACC
Organism: Enteromius thamalakanensis; assembly: GCA_032357475.1. Taxonomy (NCBI): domain Eukaryota; kingdom Metazoa; phylum Chordata; class Actinopteri; order Cypriniformes; family Cyprinidae; genus Enteromius; species Enteromius thamalakanensis. The sequence continues at coordinate 12,989,195 of JAUCMT010000036.1, forward strand.
TGTATAGAGTGGCAGTGACAGTGGAGTCGTTCCCTGAAGAAGCCGTTCCTTCAGTAAAGCCTGCTCTGACACGCCTGAGCAGACTCACAAACAATCTTTCATTGCTACAAAAATATACGCGTTTCAAATGAATACTTAAATAGCTTAACTAATAGAAAATAACCATGATAATTTTAATATTTAATGCGTTGTTTAAATTTAACGTAGAACGTTTTAATAAATGCTGAAATCGTATGTTTAATTGCATAATGTCTCTGTTGTTTACTTGAGCTGTACTGGGCGGTGTGTGCGAGAGTTGGAGGAAGAGCTGCTCTGACAGCTCAATAAGTCATACATTTTGAGGCCAATGTGCTGAAGTTTTCCGGGTCTGAGTTAGGGAAAGAGGACGAAACGTTTACATTTTCAACGCCCATACTCGTTATATGGGTCAGATAACTGGATTTTATCGAGCTATGTTTTGCTAATCGAGAGCGGTCATTGGTGCATAACACAAAAACAAACGCGTAATTTTCGCTTCATTTAGGGACAGAAAGGTTTGTTTTTACTACGTTTTGTTTATTTTAACAGCTCATATCGCATGTTAATGGTGATTAAATTATTGATACCACGATGGCAGTGAAGGTAAGTTTCGGCACAACACTGGGATAAACACTGCTATTGAAATGACTGTGGCGCATTTGTCTTATACGAACTAACAGTTAACGTTAAAAGCCAAACGATAATTCATGTTTCATCGTTGTAGACAAAGTTTATCAGTGTACTTTGTTGATGGACTGTATTTTTGCCACCCGATCCAAATAGATTGCATTACAACAAGAGCAAGTTACACTTGTTGAACTGCGTTTCTATTAAACTGATTCTTACAAAATGTTAATTAGTTTAACTAGAGGTTATTACAGGTAACGTAATTTCACTGATCTTGTGATTTCATACACTGCTGTACACTGTTTGCAAAACCAGTACCGATGCCCAAACGATTTCTATTGAGTCAGGCCTGATCAATGAATCATTTGAACCGGTTTGTTCAATTCATTCAGTGACTGACTGGTTCTCGAGTCAAGATCACGTCCAGCTCGTAGCGTCGAATCGACCATTTGATTAATGAAGAGTGAAAAAGTTACTTCATTGATATCCGAGATATGTACTAGTAAATATGTTACTAAATTAGCTTGTGTGCCAAATTTAGAAACACAAAGCGTTTTAATAAATGTGCAGAAATGTTTCAGGCAACAGTAAATAGATTATAGAAGGACTGTTAATCCAAATGATTATATTTGCATTAAGCGCTAAACTAAACTGGGACAAAAGAAACTAGATGAATGTTTTAAGTGATAGAGATGTTTACTTTTTAAAATTTTTATGTATGTATTTCTTTCACAACACTAGGGAACACGTGTTTAGTTGAATACGTCACAAGGAATTTTTATTCTTTCTTTTTTTTTATAAAGAGCGATTTTAAAATTAAGTATAGAGCATTTTTAAAATTCTTAATACAGAATTCCAAACTGAACACATCTAGTCATTTCAAAACCTGCTATACTGCTTTTTGTGGTTTACATGTTTCTACACTGTTAAACAAAAGTGACATGTTATAAGAGCATATAAATGATACTGTAAGCATTTTGAAACAAGTACTCACACTAATTCACTGAGCAGTCTGTGGTTTGCTGCTGTGCTGCATAGCCGTGATATTGTAGCTGACCTTTTCAAATTAAGGTTAGTGTATTTTATTCTGTTTATCGAATATGATGTAAAAAGATGGCCAGACATTATTTGACGCACCAATTTCCCTAGTTCTGAGGCCTACCATTCTAGTTATTTCTGATGGGCTTCTGTGCACGAAGTCTTTGATTGGTACCTCCCGCTTGCAGTCTTTCCTGCTGTGTTGACAATGCAAATCGAAACACACGTTTTGCAAGTATATTGTAAACCCTCATTGGTAAGAGTATAAAATAAATTGATATTATTGTAAAATATTCATTGATAATCTTGATGCTTTACAAAAAAACTGCGAAATTACAAAGAAACAGTACTACATTTGTGGGGAAAAGCATGATTTGACAATAATTCTAAAGATTGGTTAGATTAAATGATTAATATACTTAATTGGTTGCACTGGTATCGGTTACATTTATTTAAAGAGACAGTGCAGATGCAAATTAAATGTTTTGCTAATTGTATTATGAAAGGCTATTACTTAAAGTTTGTAGGTATAGGTTACTATTATCTGTTGTGGATTAGTATAAAAAATGTATGAAGAATTAAAAAAACCACTTCATCACTTAAAACTTGCTGGATCTCAAAACCTAGTGAGCTGCATTAGAAGTATTCATGGACATTATATGCGAGTTCTGAGTCATCTGGGTACAAATATACACAAACAGTCAGCTGACTCAAAACCCACCTCAAAATACTGTCTAGAAAGACAAGCCTTTTGTGTCGCCTGTGTCCACTTTGTTGCTGTGAACAGGAACATGGTGCATCCTGTCAGGAACAGAACCCAAAGGAACATGTCATTCAGTGTACAGTAGTTTAGTCAGCATTATCATTCAAGTAAGCATGTCCTCAGTGTGATGGATAAACACTCAGCACACTAAATATGAAAGCTGAGCTTGGTTAGAGGTGGTTTAACACAGAAAACCAGTTTTAATGTTTTGGTTTACATGTTGGCTGGTCATGCAGCCCTTATATGTGGAAACGAGGCTATAAAATCTCCCAGCATATAGTACAATGAAAAGGTGCCGTTGGACGCCAGATGTATTTGATAATAATATTTTCATTTGTGTGTACACATTGGCAAAAATGTGCATGTGTTTATGTTATTCTTGAAGAAGATGAGGAAGCTTAGTTTTATTTGTATAATGCCATATAGTATAAAGTTACACGTGTAACATCTACATTCAGAATGGTTAGCCTCAGTTTCAAAACAAGAGGTGAAAGTTTTAGCCATGCTACACTAAAACAATTCATGCAGTTTCTGTTCTGTGTTACCCATATGTTTGCTGTGTTCAGGCTCAGGTATTATATGACTTCGCTGCGGAGCCTGGCAACAATGAGCTGTCTGTTCAAGAAGGAGAAATACTCACGGTCACTAACCAGGTGAGCTTCAGCATCAACACTAATGTTTCAAGACAGGAACTTGGCTAAAGATAATGTTATATATGGCATACCATTTAAAAAAAATGGGGGTTCACCCAAAAAGGAAAAGTTTGTCATTAATAACTCACCCTCATGTTGTTCCAAACCCATAAGACCTTTGTATTTCTTCAGAACACAAATAAAATGATCCCAGATACAGAAATGTAGTAAACACATCGGTAAAACAGTCCATGTGACATCAGTGGCTTTACCTCACTTTTGCGATGCTACGAGAATGCTAAGTACATAATCTGCGGCTGTTCGCGCCTAGAAGAAAGTGTGCGCTTACGTAGTAACATTCTCTAAAATGGCAGAAGACGTAAGTCATACTGTAGGAAAATAAATGAGTATATGATGTTATTTTTGTTTTCTGTTACACAAAAATGAAGTTGATCCACTTATGTCACATGGACTTTCTTTACCAGTGTTTTTACCAAATTTCTGGTTCTGGAATCATTTCAGCTGAATTGCTGTCTATGAAGGGATAGATGGCTCTCTGATATCTTAATTTGTGTTCTGAAGATGAACGAAGGTGAGTAATGACAGAATTTTCATTTTTGGGTGAACTAACCCTTTAAGCTACAATGTATTAAACTGAGTAAAAGATTTCTTTATCATGGCTTCCACAAAACATTGTTGAATTAACGTGACTGTTTAAACATTGATGAGATTGTTTTTAGAAGCAAATCAGCCTATTAGAATGATTTCTGAAGGAAAGGAAAAATTCAGCTTTGCCGTCACAAACAAATCCATTTGTAAAATGTATTAAAAACAAGATAATTGTTTTAAAAGGTTGACGTATTTCACAGTATTACTGTTTTTACTGTTACTGTTGTTATTCATAATGCAGCCTCGTTGAGACTCTTACAGATTACAAACTTTTAAATGATGTAATTTTCCCCCTATGTTTTTCTTTATTTTTTGTAGAATGTAGGTGGTGGCTGGGTAGAGGCTCGGAATTCCAAAGGAAATGTAGGCCTGGTGCCTGTGGACTATATTGAGGTAAAAAAAACAACAACAGCAGCAACTAATTTTTAACTAAATTTAAAAGTTAAAACTTTAAAACTTTGTTTTCGATTTCACTTCTGTGTACAGAGCATTAGATGAAATTAGAACATTTCGGCTGATTATTTTTAGAACTTTTGAGAGGGGAAGGACAAAATGAAAGCAAACTTGTGATTACTGTATCTAGACCACATCTGTCAGAAGAGTGTTATTCTGTTTGCTGAGCTGATATAATGTACTAAACGTGTACAGTGTTTAATTATTCTTTTTAGATTTTCCTGTGTTTTTCCAGTAGCATCACATCATTGAAATCAAGAGAAATAATTGAATGTGTGTATATCCTGAGTTGTATTCTAAATAGAAGATAAAAAATGTAACTGACTTAAGGTTTAATTAGTTATTTGGCATACTTTACTCTAGACGGAGAATATTCCCACATGCTTTGTGCAGTAGGTCTATCTTTGTACCATAATTACCAAGATGTTTAACGTATTCCCATGTGGCTTTCCTGTAGATACACAATCTGCGTTCCTCAGGCGTAATGACATTTGAATAACTTTTTGTCATTGATTCATGTGGAGGGAAAGTTTAATATATGCATGGACTGCAAAAGCCATTGACTGGTTATAACAAAAATATACATGATTTAATATTTACATTTTTGATTTTGATTTTCATGAATATATTTACATGTATAATATTATGTTTTGCAGATCAACCCTGGCTCCACACAAGCGTCTGCAACACAGTACATTGATGCTCAGAATCAATACAGCAGCAGTTCAGCAAACACTCAGGTACCACATAATCTCACATTTGGAGAAGTTGTGGTGAGCATTTACCATCTAAAGTTCCAGCTCAAATGTCTGAAATCTTACATTATCAGTGACTGCATATTCCACAGTTCCTCAAATTAAATGTAAAGCAGGTGTCAGTAAAAATAAGTAGCCACAGCCAGCAAAAAACCCACTATTCAAATGGCAGTTTTGGTTCCTCATTTTCACAGCCAACTTTTACTAGAAATCCACACTCATTTAATGAGAGGTCTGCTGAGCATAACATGCACAAAGACCCTATGTGTCATCTGCAGTTGAAATCCATTTCCTGTGAAAGCAGGAGAATGAGAGTAAATGGGCCTCATTATAGCTTGGAATATTAGGCACGAGGAGCTGTGTCTCTTTCTTGTTCTCTCCAGGGCTGTTTCTCTAGTAGGCTGTCAGATGTTCACACTTGGTGTTGTGCACATCATCATTGTGCATGCAGTGGTGTTTAAATACTTAGCCATGTATATGCATGTTAGCAGTTTGCAGATATATATATACATTATGAAGTCAGATTCGTCTTACAGTACCATTGAACTAAACCATTAAACAGACTCACCATCTGTTTGGCACAATTTTAGCAAAACTAAAATCAGGACAATGTCTAATTTAAAAAATTTTTTCAAACCAATTAAAAAGTCACTACCAGTAAACATTTGGACACATTTGTTAAATTTCTCATGATCTATAACCTTTTGTTTTAAAAAGTTATGCTTAAATCTGTGTTATTGCTCGTATGGACAAATATAAACATGACATGTTTACGAATTAAATTTGTAAAATATTTTATGTATTTATTTATTAATTTTATTTCATTTTCATCTTTGTTATTTGTTTATTTTTACTTGAGGAGATGGTGTGTAATAGAAAAGAATCACTTTGACGTTACATATGGGAACTCGCCAGAGAGACCATTTGCCTTTGAGCTTTATACAAAAGGCCAATGAATATTGGCGTGCACTTGATTGAGCTCAGGTGCACCTCATCATTACATGAGTATAAGAGGGCTCGAGCGCAGTGCACATGCAGCTTTTCGCTTCAGAGCCTACGCCATTCTGAGCTGGAGACCCCCTCGACTTGCGATTGGAGAAGTTGGAGTGGAGTGCCGTTTCTAAAAGAGTTCCTGCGATCTGCGTCTGACAGCATTCACTGGGTGGCTGTCAGCCTTTTTCAAGGCCGGCTGTGCCAGTCATCTTGCATTCCAGCGAGCAAAGACCTCTGAGTGCACAGAGTTGCCGCGTAAGGTCTTCCCTGGGCAAACCTGGAGAAATAGCAGATTTTTACATGGTTGGTGAAAACGTTCTCCAGAATGTCGATCCGACGCTTTTGGGTGCGGAAGTTTCCTCACCTCTTCAGACGGACATGATCGTTGTCTCACTTGTCTGGTCAGCTTTCGTTGATGGTCAATGCCCTTATTGTGAGCGGATGACCATGGCTGTGTTGAGGACTCCCCTCTCATTCGTGAGACGACTTCCCTCACATCCATCCCGCAGAAAGTCGGTGGACCGTAGCAAGTTCACGACTCCCAGGTGACCGTCCAGAATATTCCGTCCGGTGTATCAGCCCCACGGACTTCTGCCGTACCGCGTAGTCCTGTGGTCCTCCCGAAGGAGACTGCTCCCCCCCCCGTAACTGGGCTGAGTATGTCGGGGCGCCCCAAGAGGCTGAGATGTCTTTGGGAGCTTCAAAGGGTGAGGAAGAAACCACGTTGGTTGATACGGAGGGTACGCCTCGACTATGTGATTCAGTTCGCCAGGCGCCTGCCCAGGTGCCAAGGCATTCCACTATACCACTGTCCGATCTGACAGCAATGCTGCAGTCTTGGATGCAATCGAGCCTGTTCCTCCAGGCCCTTAGTAATGAGAGCTCACTCAACAAGGAATGTCCCTTTATCCTATGCATTGACTCATGGCGCCTCTCTAGCAGATATCTGTAGGGCTGCGGGCTGGGCCACACCCAAAACCTTCTATAACCTTCGTGTAGAGGCTGTGTCCTCCCATGTCTTTACAGAAGACAGCAGGTGAGCTGAAGGCCAGCTGGTGTCGGCTTGCTGCGCCACTCCCACGGCATCCGTGCGCTATTTTTCTCAATGTTCCACTGTAATAGCTGAACCTGAGTCCTCCCTGCCCGAAGTCGAACCTACAGTCGAACCTTCCACAGTCACCCAGAAGGCTGTTTCCCTTCAATTATATCCATAATCTTATTTATATATTGGATTTCATTATTTCCACATGCAGAAACTATGTGTTTGGTCATGTGCTCCACTCCCCAATTACCTGCTTCAGTACAACTGGCAACCCTGTGGGCCCCCCATCCTGGGCCCCAGGGGGTTGCAAAGGTCACGTGCAGACTCCTCTGCTGACAAACTTAAAAAGTATCTTGCCTGTCGCCGGGGGGGTCTCCGCGTAATGCAGCCTCAAGGGTCGTGGCCTGTTCCATGGGTGTTCCCATATGTAACGTTGAAGTGATTCGACTGAAAGGGTAACGTCTAGGTTACAAACGTAACCCACATTCCCTGAAGGAGGGTCGAAGACGTTACATTTTCGTGCCACGACTTTGAGGTCGCACCGACAATGGCTCTTCAGCGAAAACCTGCATGTGCACTGCGCTCTTATACTCACATAGTGATGAGG
>JAUCMT010000036.1:13019332-13037574 GCA_032357475.1 Enteromius thamalakanensis
CATGGACATCTTGGATGACATGGTGGTGAGTAAACTATCCTCAAAAGTTTTTTTGAAAGTGAACTTCTCCTTTAAAGATCTAAAATTCATTCATATATACACACACACACCCACTATATATATATATATATATATATAGTAGGTGTTTTGCCAAAACTGCTCACATTTTTAGCTCTCCATGGAATAATCTTTAATTAGCATTCAGTCGTAAAACATGGTAATTTTGTATTACAAGCTTTTATTCTGCTTCTACTACGCAAACTATAAACTCCCCCCGGATGTTCAAATCCCTCACCTTCCAATTCATTTCAGCACAAGATTAGCACCTATGTGCCCTGACACACAAAAAAAATGCCTCATAATTGATTTAAAGTAAATTTAAGCCTTTAATCATCTAACTCAGGTAAGCTGACACGCATGCCCTTAAACATAATGAAAAAAAGCATCATGATTTGATAAGCTAGACCCCTGAATGAAGATCCTAATCCTACACTCATTCACAACTGACTTTTCACTGTTGACTCTCAGTCTCTGATGGATTACTCATCAGTCATCAGCGCACATGATGCGCCAGGGTTTCCTACCTGCACCACCCATTAAAAGTGAGTTTGGTGACCTTGAGTGATTGACGCACAGGTCGCTTATAAAAGACGACTAGATGAGGGTCTCAGACATTAGAGAAGCAAACACACACATAACCAGACAGATCAGAGATCCTCAGAAAGAACAACTTTGGCCAGCTTTCTTTCTGCACAACAGGTGAGTTAAAAAATCGAGGCATCCATATTTTCTCATTGTTTAGTTAGTTTGCAGTGTCTAATAATTCATGTATCCATGTGTGTTTTATTAATATAAAGCATTATTTCACAGACATGCATTCTGCTCATAATTCATAAAGTGTGCAATTAAATAATACTATGCATGCATTTAATGCATATGAGCCTGCATAAATGTGAATTTTGCTTTGTTGTTAGTACTGGCATGAATTATTGTGTCGTCTCAGATATGGTGAGGGGAGTGAGGATGTTGTGTCCTGCTTGGCTCTTGGCTCTGGCTGTTCTGTGTGCGGGTGGATCTGAAGTCAGAGCTCAGTGTTGGGAGAACTCCCGCTGCAGAGACCTCACCACTGACGAAAACATCTTGGTGAGTTATGCACACATGAATGCTTGCTGCTTATGTTAGTTTGTGCAGCTCAGTTTGCAAGTTGATCTATAATTCAAATTCAAATAAACACTTATTGATTAATGTTGAGAATAATATCAACATTTTTAATTGTATATGATTAGGAATTTGAACAGGGCAAAAATACTTTACATTAAACAGCAAAGAAACTTGAGGAGAATACCTAAAGGGGGATGGACATAATGGAATAAAATTGAAACACTTGGTTGGACTTTTTGACTTGGGCCGGTATAATTGCTCAAAACAATGCCTAAGCAGCCATTAATAAAACAAAACTGCATCTTGTTTACTTGAAAGGTCATTTAAACAACGCATCATCCCTTTATTTTGAGTTTCAGTACTATAAACTACCTGCTAATTTAGATTTTTGCCTCAATAAACTCGGCATATTATTAGTCGGTAAGGAAGTTGTTAGGTTTATGTATTTTGTAGAACTAAAAAAAAAAAGTTAATGTCTCTTTAAATCTCACCTTTTCAAAAAGCCCAGTCTGCTCTGATTGGTCAGCAGTTTAGACCATGTTATTATTTAACTTCATAAATAATTTAACTCCACTATAATTGGCTTCATTCAGCTGCCAAGACTGAGGAGCTATGACAGTATTATATCCAGTGGCCTGTATTATAAGCATAAGATACAGAAACACTTTATATTATAGGGTCTCTTATCCAGTTGCTTATTAGGATGCATATTACTAGAATATTAGTGGTTAGTACTAATTTTATTATAAGAAATTAAGCACATATAAATGCCTTATTCATAAGCTTATTCTAAATCCCTAATCCTACCCAATACATAAACTTAGTAACTACCTTATTAACTATTAATAAGCAGCAAATTATTAATTTACTGAGAGAAAAGTTGTAGTTAATAGTCTACATGTGTTTCCTATTCTGAAGTGTTACCAATGTTTTCTGTTGAAGAAATGACCTCCATTAGGTGTGGATTTTGCAGATCATTTACAGCTATATTTAACATTTAAGAAAACATTAAGATAAAAAACACAACATAATGCCCTTTAAATAGCTTCTCTAATTGTTTTTTGTAGCCTATCTTATGCTTGCAGATGAAGAAAAGCTGTAATAAATACAGTTTGGCATTGAAAACTTGTGTACCTGATTTTACCCTCTTGATGTTATTTAAAATCCTCTCATAATGCTGCACAGCAACCACAACATTCTTGTTTTTTTTGTTATAAAACGTAAGTTTCTTCTTCTTTCGCTTTTCTTAAGGACTGCATACAGCTATGCAGGTCTGATCTGACAGACGAAACCCCTGTTTACCCTGGAGAAAGCCATTTGCAGCCTGAGCCGGAACAAACCGAGGTCTTCGCACCCCTGTCTCCAGCGGCCCTCGCTCCTGCTGAGCAGATGGACCCCGAGTCCAGCCCTCGGCACGAGCACAAGCGCTCCTACTCCATGGAGCATTTCCGCTGGGGAAAGCCAGTGGGTCGCAAGCGCCGACCTATCAAGGTGTACACAAACGGCGTGGAGGAGGAATCCGCCGAGAATCTCCCAGCCGAGATGAGACGTGAGCTGGCTACCAACGACGTCGACTACCCTCAAGAGGAGGGCACTTTGAACCAACAGGATAAGAAGGATGGCTCCTACAAAATGAACCATTTTCGCTGGAGCGGCCCGCCTGCTAGCAAGCGCTACGGAGGCTTCATGAAGTCCTGGGATGAGCGCAGCCAGAAACCTCTTCTCACGCTCTTCAAAAACGTCATAAACAAAGAGCACCAGAAGAAGGACCAGTGAGGGGGTTTTAATGGCGGGAGTGAATAGGGAGTTGTTTTTAATATACTTCCCTCCCAGCAAACTTATCATGCATAGTCAATAAAACGAGGGCGGGTGTTGTTACAAGTAGCACTTAATTCTTTATGCTTAGACTTTATTCACATTGTATTTAACAATAAATTCTGAATTCTGTACATAGAAATGCTGTGGTCATTAAATACTGGTTTAGAGGCTAAAGAAACAGCATTTTAGATTATTTATTGAAATGTATTATACTGTAAATGTTGAAAATGTCACACATTTCTGAGAAATAAGCATTCAGTAGAATCATTCAGACGTATGTGCAGTTGCCAATAAAGCTATAAACACAGGCCAGACTAAATGAATTCATAAAATTAGTCTTTAATTGATATTCTCATTATTCGCACCACATATGTACATCACTTAATAATTCCATGTAGGCAAACATTCACAGAACACAGTTCTGAAGTCTCATCCTTTTACAGTGACGGCATCTAAACACAACTAAGTTGACTTATTACGGTCCACAGTGTTGTCTTGATCTGACTTAAACGAAGAATGGGAAAAGCACAGACAAAACACCCAGTGCATGCAGCAGCAGCTGACAAGGAAAGACTAAACTCTTTCATACGTGCAAAATCACCTCACATGTAAGCAGTCTAGAATATTCCATCATAGCCATATAGACAGAGGAGAAAAAACCCATTTGTATTTATGCTTGCAAATAAATTCAAGATATCACCAAAGATGAATATATAATAAAATACCATGACATGAAAAATTACTTCAAGAACTAAAAACAGGAAAACATCAAAAACGCCCCATGTTTTTATGTGGAACCGGAACAATATGACAGGACAACAGATTACACACCATAAAATTTAAGACAAGAACACAATATGAAGTATATTTTCCAGCATACACCACATTTACACAGTGAGCTTTAAAGTGCTGCGTTTAAATCCAGGACAATAAAACCTTGCTGTAAACCTGAAATTATTTACAAATTTAAGTGAAATAAAACACAAATCATAGTTAAAAAGGTAGATGATCCCTTTAGACCCTAAATATGGGTTTTATCTTTTTAGGCAAGGGGTTCAACCTCTAACTTTTACCTTTTAACTATGTGGGCAAAATGCCATTATGCCAATGAGAATTTCTTGTGAGGTGGCATATGTTGGCCAACAGAAAGCTGCTAGATTTGAAATAGAATAGCAAACTACAGTAATTTCAATAGGAAAATCTGGAAATTCGCTATAGGGGCGAAAGACTTCCCAGAGCGCATTTCGCAATGGGTTCAAACTGTTTACGCAAATTCTCCAAAATCTGCTTGGTTTGAAAGTGATTTCTGCGTGTACTGTGCTTTATACAATTGTCGGTGGTTACAAACTTTCTTCAAAATATCTTGCTTTGTGTTCGACGGAACAAAGAAATTCATACCGATACTTGAGGGTGAGTGAATGATGTCAAAATGTTCATTTTTTGGATTAACTATTCCTTAAAGCCATCATTTCTGACTGGAATACTGCCCCAAGCATTTGCTGTATTTTTTCCTCAGCTTCTACCTAAGATTTTTTACTGTTAAATTCAGTAGTTATTGCTTTCAATACAACTTTTATTGCAGCATGTAGAGACGATTTAAACATGCAAACAAAGCTTGTATTTAGCTAAACTGTTCATACCAACATGTTGGGAAAAACAAAAGCAACAATTATTTTTGGAAACACATTTGGGACATTCTTGGACAAATGTCTTAACTTAACATACAAAATTTAAGGCAGCTTTACTCTTTAGTTGTACAAGAAAACCAATTACAACAGACTGTTCACACTTACACAGTAACCTAAAAATGAAAGCCTCATTCTGCTCTCTACGCTATCAGACAAGATACGTTCATTGGTCAATAAATTCTGTCCTTTTTCATCTAGACTAAGTGCATATTTAACCACCATATGGTATATTCTCTTGGTTTGTTTGTCTTTGTTGGCATAAATAGACTTCAGGATGAAGTACAGTCGCAATCCTTATCTAAGGTCTGATATTACACTAGAGAACACAGTTTAGAGGAAATAGAGTTACACCAGGACATTAAGAAGAAGGAGTGATAATAGTGCGATGAAAACAGCTGTATGTAGTGACTAGGGCTCTCAGTAAACACAGAGGTCTGGGAACTTCATTTCATAGACTGGCACGGAGCGGCTCCGGCCGTGACCATTCCCAACAGAGCCAGACGGACTCGGAGGAGGCCTATCCAACAGAAAGAGAGATAGAACAAGTGTCAATCACATGAGACAGACAATACAGCCTTTTTCCACTGTCGTGATTTCCTACCATGTATTTTTATATGGTTGTTACGTGATATATATGCACTTATGTAATGCACTTATATGTCACAGAAAACTATACTATATACCTGATTGTGATTTCGAAGATTTGGTTGAGTTTACTTTGCAACAGGGAAGCCTAGAGAGAAACAGTACAGGCAGAGAGTATATAAACAATAATAAAAAGGAAAATAATGGATGTAGGAGCTGTATTTGTGCTTTTTGATTATAAAATTAGAGTGTGTACACTTGCTAGGCATTGGACTCACCCTGGCCCCGCAGTGGGCTGCTATCTCCTCAAACGGAGCGGTTTGAAACCTCTCCACCACCTGCCTTCTGCGCTCTCTCTCCAGCTCTTCTACATTCACGCTGTCTACTGAACAAACGCACACAAATACAGGTGATTCTGTGCTAGCTTTAATCCAAGTTCAATTTAGAGAAATTACTACTTGCACTTTTTTATACCATACCAGTCAATTGTAATTACTGAACAAGGATTATTTAAAATCATATAATGTAATAATGAAGTCAAGTAATGTAGTTTTATAATATAAAAGATGATGTACTTTGGTCGTACGTGGTTGGTATGCTTTTTTAAACGCTTTAAATGTTATCTCATAGTTAGTTCAAACATCAAAGTTAACTTGATACAAAAACACGTTTTGGTTTAAGGACAACTTTGATGAAAAGTTTTGATCCTCTTTAAATATTGACTAGTGTGTGTGTGTATATACAGTATATATATATATATATATTGCCCTCCAACAGTTTGGAAACACCCTAGAAAAGTGGAGTTTTGGACAATATTGGCATGAACACATTTTAATTTGTGATAATAATTGTTGATATTATTCAAAACCACACTTTGCCAGGCGTGCGTCCAAACGTTTGGAGGACAGTTTATAATTTACTTTTAAGTAATGCAAGTAGAAATTCTGAAATACTTACCAATGGCTTGTTTAAGAGTTTCAAACGTTATCTGCTCTGCTGTGGATCTCTGTAGAGACACCGAACATAGGTTAAACACATGCGCACACACACACACACACACACATAACAGTGCAATGAAGATTAGGAGGTTTTACCTGCTCTTTCTCTGGGCTGTTTCTAGACTCCATCTCTAACTGCAGGGAGACGGTGTCTCCAATACTCTTCCTCTTAGACAGTCTGTCTTCATCTGCGTTAGTTACAAAAATAATATTTTACTACACTGTTTTATTATAATTCGAGAAACACAATAACTCTGTGTGTACTATAACATTCAAATGTAAAATGACCTTACAATATGTGTCTCATGATGCCACACACTGTATCAAAACAGGCAAAAATATGACATGACATCCTTTTTTAATGTGAGGGTCAGACCTGTGATCTGTGGGATGTATGAAGTGGCCAGTCTCTCTGTGTTATATCCGCTGCCGCCCAGCATCTCTGCTATCTTAGCCTGCACAAACAACATCTCGTCCTCCACCTTCTCCAGCTTCTCTAGGATCCTGAAAGAGAAGGAAGCTAAAACTATTCTTCAGCTTTATATGAGAGTGCTTATCTAAGGTGGTAGAAAACTGACGGATACAGTAAGAGATATTTTGTGGGTTTAATAACCATTTGTTCAGCCCATCACAGCTGAAAATAATCTAATAGTGAACTGAACAATATTGAGCTGAGTAAAACTGAACAGTATGTTCTCAACTCAGTACATATATTAGTAAGAATTTGAGTCTAGAAGTCTTGCTTACTTTGAGCTCTCAACAAGAACATCCTCTGGCAGCAGGAAAGGAACAAGTTTCTTTCTTGACTCAATCACCTGAGGGTAGAAACAGACAGATAGATAGATCTATAGATACAGTAGATAGACAGACAGACAGATAGATAGCTCTCACCTCATGGACGTGTTGGCAGAAGGTGGGCACAGTGGTCAGCTGACTGATGAGGTTCAGGTACGCAGCTGACAGAGCGTGGATGGCACAGCGGTTGTATGCAGGAAGAGCCTCTTCAGTCAAGGCCAGGTCCTGAGAAAGAAGATGTATCAGGGGAATTTCAAAACAAGCTGAGAACTATTGTTATTGCAGTTGACTAACGTTGACTTTTAAAATGTACATTAATTAACATCCATCATTATGATGGCCCTATTTGTCAACTGGCATATTTATTCAGCCCCACAGTCATGTGCATATCACACAGGTAAGAGAAAAACCTGTAATGCCAGAGCCAGTCGGATCAGGTCCACCACCACCTCCTCATTGGCCAGCTCCACACAGATCAACCCCAGCAGAGTATACAGAGACTCAAAGTGCCGCTGGACGCTGTTCTCCTCTTTGCAGGCCAGGTAAATATGGCGGTACAGCCTCTGGCTGTGTTTCTTCATGAACAGGTTATCCTGCCTTGAGCACTTGTCTACTTTCAACTTCAGTACTGAGATATCTGAGGTAATTCTGTAGGCAATACAATAAAAAAATGCACCGTTAAATTGTTCCGGTCAGGTAACTCTCAATGGTCCTGCTATAGCAAAATACTTTGTGCACTTCAGAATAGGTAACACTTATTAATCACAACCTTCCACTCATTCAATGTTTTATTTGCTGCTTATTAATAGTGTTAAGTTTAGGTAATGGGTAGCGTTAGAGATGTAGAATAAGCTCATGTAGAATACGGCATTGATATGTGCTTAATTAGAACTAATAAATGGCTAATATTCTAGTAATATGCATGCTAATAAGCAACTAATAAGTGTAACCATAAAATGAGTGTTACCATAATATAATTTTTTTAAACTTACAGTATAAAATTAATTCTGTGTAATGTATAATAGCAAGAAATAACTAACCAAAAGCTGGTTTTGTATTCATGCATTAACAATGTATAAAGCATTTTAAGAGCCATTTGGCCACATTTTAACCAGGAATGTATGCATTACATTATGTTTGGTCAGGTACACTTTAGAAATCTATATTTTTTTAAGACTATTAATACTACTCCAGGATTTAACATTTTTGATTTTGCATTTCTTTGTAATTTACCATCAGTTAAAATTGTTTCTACACCATTTTCTTTTTCAGTGTAACCTTAAAATGTGTTTAATATGATAAAATTATTCATTTAAATATTTTATTATGACTAAATTAACCCACCAAAATATATATATATACATTTATTTTTTTACAAATATTATTATTTTTTTTAATTATTCATATTTTGTAAGGGTCAGAATAAGGAACAAAAAAATCATCAAATTGAGTTATTTAATTGATCATAACTGGTTATATAGCCTTAGGCTAAATAAAGTAAAACTTTGAATATGTTTCAGAGGCACTACACTACAACAACAAAATGTTCCTTCTTTATTTCATAGCATGAATCATTTACTAAGAAATAAATTGCTAGAGTTTTTCAAATGTGTGTCAGTGTGCCCCAACCTGACAGGGGAGAATTTGTGCCGGTTGTCATGGCGGTCAATGATGCTGATGAGGATGTCAAGAACGAGTAGACGGATCTCTGCTTCCTCCATCAGAGTGAAGGACAAGAGCGGGTCCAGGAATGAGGTGGGAAGTGCCGTCAAAATGTTTGTAGACTGGAATCCTGCTGTTACCTGAAGAATAAACAGAGAGATGGATGTTCAAAGGCAAACCAGACTGTCAGACGGTTTAGACTGCGTCAGCAACAGTGGATGTCATGAAACAGCAGGGGGGGTAAACAGTCTCTGCATGGCACAGTGTGAGATCATGACTGACACAAACCAGCTTACCTGCAGCAGAGACTTTAGCAGCATAATCTGGATCATCCTGCTGCCCTCAACCCTGAAACCAGAAACAGACACTTATTGACCAAATACAATATTCTTGCTACGCTAGCATTTTTTTTCCAAAATATCTTCAATTGTGTTCCGAAGATGAATGAAGCTTTTATGGGTTTCAAACAACATGGGCGTAAATGATTAATGACATCATTTTAATCAGAGTTAGCGTTTAGTTTACTCCTCAGCTAACTTGTATTTCATCTTGGGCCAGCATACAATATGTCATAATCGTGTAATTGATAAAGTTTAGGTTGTAACCCTGCCTCACCCTGTGTTGGCTGACCCCAGAGCCGGATACATGCCTGGCACAGGAATTTTACCGATGATGAACAGCATGACTTCTGAGCGCTGGTAGGTGGGAAGTGTGTTTGCAAATGAGCCTGTAAACAAACAAAGACTGGTAAAGGGTCATACACAGTCTATCTATCTATCACAACTACCAGACTCACCCAAACATTTAATGCTCACCCACCAATAGTTTTGATTACAGCTTCTTGGAGTTGTCTCTCCTCATGTACTTTAATGACCTTGGAGCCCATGCTTCCGAAAGAGTCGTAGGATCCTGTAAGCTCGTAGTCCACACTGAGTCTGAGCTGCTTAAGTAGAGTATTAAACACTTCCAGTACTGTGGGCCCTGGGGAGAGACACAACACAGAGACAAAACTAAATTCAAGTATAAGATTCCCCAATCAAGGACAATTCTGTCATTTTTCACTCAGGCCTGTTTACATTAATGTGTTTTCATTTTAAAATGCATAACTGTAGCATTTCCCATCCTCGAAAACTGAGTCTTTTGCAAACACTGCAGACCATGTTTTAGATTGAAAACGTGCATTTCAGTGCAAACAGAGCAAAACAATGGTGTGGCTGCCCCGTACGCATATCCTTGATGACTGTGCAAACAATAACAAACATCATGCTCGTTGTTGTACCCATATGTGTTGGTAGATTCCCTGGTCGATCATTCCAAGCACACAGATGCACGATCTAAATAATAAGGATCTACCTATCTATGGTTGTACCTGCATTAAAGGTCATGTGACATGCGTTTTAGGTTGTGTGGTGTAGACAGAGCTGGTTTCTAAAAACGCAGCAGAAACGCCGGTGTAAACGAGGATCATTAAAACACTGTTTTTAAACCATAACGCACCTTTGTAAACGGGCCCTCACCTTCATGATGTTCCAAACCCGTAACATCTTTGTTCATTTTACAGAACACAAATAGATACAGATATTTTGATGAAATCTATGAGCTTTCAGATTCTGAAAATCTGATATCTGATATCTCATGGACTATTTTAACGATGTCCTTACTACTTTTTTGGGCCTTGGAAGAGTCAGTTGCTTTGGTGTCAATGCAGGCCTTGATGACATGAGGGTGAGTAATTCATTTTTTGGGTGAACTATGCCTTTAAGGTCCATTGTCGATGCGTATGATTTCTACAGTATAAAATTAAAGTTTTGCTCGCTCTAGTGGTTTAAAAACTAGTACCTATGGATCCACTGGCCTCTATGACAGCTGCCTCTGAGATCACCTCCACTATCCCAGCACGCACTCGGGCTGAATTCTTACTGTTGGCATCCAAGTGGCCCAACAGCTGCTGAATCACCAGATGTGAATGTTGGGACTGTCAAAGGAACCAAAGATGAGTTAATATTACAGTTACACAAATGCAAATTGTCATTACATTCATTCATTCACTTGAAAGAAAGGTTACGTTGCAAAAGTCAATAAGAAATATTATTACATCATGAGATTTTCTTTTCTTTCAAAGCTACAATATTTTAAAGGCGTTTAAATATGTCCCTAAACACCACATAACTATTAAGCAGCAAATGGCCATGCTCTACCATGCATTTTTGGATTCAATCAAATTTCAGCACAGTCATTTGTATCTACCTGAATGGAGTACATAATGATTTTGAAGCAGCGCACTGCAAATGTTTTGCTCTCCCAGAGTGAATGGTTATCAAGGTGCCTGGAAATATACAAGTGAATTAATGATTAGCTTCAGCAAACAGAACTAGAGCAGGAAACAGCTGACAAAGTAGGTCAATATATATACTGGCGCAACAGATACTACAGTTCCTTTTACTGTGTAGCTGTATTAGGCTAACAATGGTGAGAATTGGTTTCATTTTTTATTTCCCCTAAGTATAGCTATTTCATGTTAAGTATACTTCAAATACATACGGAATAAAAATATCCTGCAATTGTAATATTCGTAAACTAAACTGGTTAAGGTCTGCTAAACTGGAACAATTGTGTACTTAATGCACAAAAAATGTGCTGAAGTCCAATTAAATATATATTGAAGTATATTTGTGCTAAAGTGGGCCTTTTGCAAATATACTTCCAGTACACTTCAAATATCTTGCATTTAAAGATTGATATTATTCAGAGATCATACAATCCTCATCAATAGTGACAATAAAACACATGTTAGGCTTAATTTTAAGAAACGTGCATTGTGAACAAGTATTACTTCAAATAAAGTTCAATTATATAATTTCAAATCAGTAAGTCTCGAGTGATATGTCAGTAAATATGTTAACATATTTAAACTACACTTAGTCTGAAATGAATACAATTTTAAATATATAACTTTTTTATAGGGGCATCATTTGTGTGAATAAAAAAAAACTTGTCCTGACATGAATTCATTTATATGTATAAAAGGAAACCTCTGCTGAGGTCAGGTATTAATAATTCATCCAAGCATCTGTCATTATTCCACTTACACCCATACGTTTGAGGCTGGTATGACAAATTAGTATTCATATTGAAATTTATAGTCAAATATATGCCCCCTATTCATTAAAATAAAATAAATAATGAAAATGTAAATAATTGTTAATTAATTGTTAAAATAGACACCATTTAACCATTTCTATAAAGAAAAGAAATGCGTCTCTGTGCTGCCCTCTTGTGTTTGTTTATGGTAGTGCACAAACACTAACATGAGCACAGGCTTCACAGCGTTCTTGATGTTCCCGTAGACCGCTCGTCCTAACAACTCTCGAAAGCATCTCTCTGTCAGCTCCACTGGACTCTCCTTCTCCTTCTCTGTTTCTGGAGAGGGAGACCTATCAATAGGAAACAAAGCAGAACACATAAACCACGAATGATGAATAGGCTGATTGTAGTGGCAGTATTTTTACTTGTAGTTATTTCCCCTGAGGTGAAAACAGGAAGAGCTTTTATGTTTCTGAGTTCATCGCACGGTTCAATTCAGATTTCGTGGACGGCCTCTGCCCCTCAGGGCTTTGAGTTTATTAGGTTTACAGCCAGTACAGCAGCTTCTAGAATAAATGACTTTCTTATTACACTTGAGACTCTGACACCTCAGTTGAAGTCAGTCTACTGTTATATCACACAGTTTTCATTAGCATTCCATTAGGAGTTCATTAGCTTAATCACACAGACCGGCTAAAAGCTATCAGCAAGACACTGAAGGAAGAAAAATTCACACTTCCATTAGACAAAAGTATTCATTTATGTGTGATGGTTTGTGTGAGCGTGAAAGTGTGTTTCAGACCTCTCTATGCCTTCTTCCTGTTGGAGGTTGAACAAGAGTGATGGCACGATTTTGTCCATGTGTTGAGGGTCCCAAATATTTGCCTGTAGTTCATCATTGACGGTTTTCCTCACCACCCCCTGAAGACCCCTGATTCCTGCCATACGAATCCTTACGCACACAACCCAAACACACTTCAGTCACATTTATGAGACATGTGATTTAAATATATATGGCTATTTTTATTAAAGACAACTGCATGGTGCAGTTCTTTCCCTGATGTATGAATTATTAAATGACAAAGGAAAAAATGTTTCCTTTTATATCAAAAGCAGAATATATCCTTTCTAATCTTGTTCTACTCAATCCCTGAGCAAAAGATATTAAATTTGATCAGTATCTGAAGTAAAATCTCACCCACACACACTCTCCTGCAGGCACGTGCACATACTAGTGATTTATTTTTTTTATATTCCCTTTGCTCTATTTCCACAAAGCCTTAATGTGCACAGTAAGTTATATAATTATGGATAATACCATTTAATTAACTGCATTTGACTAATTTAAAATTATTATTATTCAAAATATAATTCCTTATTTGTATTATTACTTTTATTTAATATAATATAATACATTTTAGGTCTAATAAATTAGTCTGATCAACCAAAAAGGAGATTACTTTTGTTAAAAAAAATAATATATATATATATATATATATATATCTTAAAGAAATCTCTTAAAAGAAATGCTGCACACATGTTGTCTTACAAAATACAATAACATTTTAAGAAGACTGAAAATATAAATATAATATTTTTGTATTGCATATTTACATTCTATTCATTTGGATTACACAGTTTTAACAAAAACCAATAAACTTAATGCAATGCATATTTGTCAGTAAAGCAGAAGTAAAATGGTTAAGAAACCACTTTCTGTAGTCAAAAAAATATATTGTTAACTATACGCATTTATTTATTTTTTCAAAATGCATTTATTCAAATTGTTTATAATCAGCATAAACCAGTTTATTGTAAAAACAGATACATTTATTTAGTTTTAAAGTTTGTACCTGATTGCAATATGGCTAGCAGTGAATAAAGTAATATTCATTTAATTAAAAATGTATGAGAAGAAAGCAAATAGGATGTTTTGATGATAAATATATAAACCTGATGATTGTGTATTTAGTTTATTATTAGTACTTTTACTCGAAATCTACCTGATTCATTTACTTCATGCACAATTGACAAATCTGTACGAGATGATCTGATAACTTGTTACTATAGTGTCAGTCCTCACTATTAAATAGATGCTTATTAGCATATTAACACATGGGCTGTTTATTAGTACTTAAAAAGCACATATTAATGCAGCATGCTGCATGACCATATCCTACACCATAACTAAACCTAACAACTAATTATTGATAAGCAAACATTAGGAGTTTATTAAGGAAAAAGTCTTAGTTAATTATTAGTTAATATTCAAAACTGAACCTTAAAATAAAATGTGATTATGCTTAAAACTGTATAATCCAAAAAAACAAGGAGAAACTCGATTTTGACCATTCATAAGGCTGGGAGTGAAAATCTTCGTGTCTTGGAAATACTGTACAGAGGTGCTCACTTTGTGCGAATATCTGGATCCTCATAACTGGAATGGCACATCTCACTGAAGCGAGACACAAAGAAATCGTAGCTCCGATGATACGATGCTGTGTCCTCCTCTATGTTCGCGAACTTCACAAACTTAAGAGAAAGAACAGAAACATAGAGATAAGTTTGATCACACTTTATATTAGGTGGCCTTAACTACTATGTACATAATAAGTTCTCTTGTAAAACTCCATGTTTTTCTGAAACATTCCTATATTTACTGCTAATGAGTTTCAGAGTTTAGGGTAGGGCTAACTTGGGTGTAAAGTGAACATTTTAACTACAAATGTTAATTAAATGCAAGTACTCTAACTTTAACTGAATTGTAAGGGTTTTGACCAAATACATTTCTGAGAGAGGGACAAAATGGAAATAGGAAGAACATTTTTTTTTTTTTAATTAGTGTTAAGTCAGCCATTAATGTCCAGTGTAGTCCTGCGGTAAGGTACAATAATCTGTACTTGCGGTTAATGTACATTACAGTACAACAGATTAGATCTTCCTGACTAGGATATCTGAAGAATTGAGATTAGCAGCGGGTATCCAGTGTGCTACTACTGACCAACACAAAACCTAAGAGTACCATCATGCTGTTAAATGAAAACTAACCATTTGCACAGCTTTCAACATTTGTGGGCAACACTCTTTAAGCCCTGCCCCATCTGGCCTCTAAAGTAATCTCTTTTTAATCTTTAAGCGCTTATATTTCAGAATCATCCGATGTGAGCGGTTTTGAACTTGAAAACTCTCTATATTCCCATAAGCATGTGAGTTGGACTAGTCACTGGAAAGCTTTCAGGGACCATGTCGAGATTTCTCATTACTATACAGAGGATAAAAAAGCTAAATTAAAGGACATTAGCTGCAATGGGTCTATACTGAATGAAGAGGCCCTGTATAATTCAGATAAATGAGAAGCTCTGACATGAAGTAATGAAAAAGTGCAATGTTAAAATACAGTAAAAATACTGTAAAACTAATGTTAAAACTAATAAAATACACATTTAGAGATTTTAAAAACATAATACAGTGGGGCAAAAATTATTTAGTCAGGCACCAATTGTGCAAGTTCTCTCACTTAAAAAGAGTTATTTTCCACCACAATTTGCAAATAAATTCTTTAAAAATCCTACAATGTGATTTTCTTTCTGATTTTGTCCCTGAGACTATGATGGAAATTACAGGCCTCTCTCATCTTTTTAAGTAGGGGAACTTTTTGCCTCACTGTATATGTTTAAAAAAAACAGCCCAAATAATTAAATTCTAGCATTGAATACTGCTGTATTATTGAAAAAAAGTAAAAAAATAAAAATAAAAAAAAAGTGCTGCCTGTGCAGCTGTAGCCTGATCTTTGTTATTTGGGATTTCTAGAATTGTTTTTTTTTTATGTAAACCTACAGTATATATAATATATATTATTATGTAATTCTATTTAATTACAGTTTTAAATAGATTTCTAATTTAATTATTACCCTGATGGTCAGATTAGATTTAAGTGTACTTTGGTGTTTTAACTTATAATCTATTAGTGCTGTCAAATGATTACTAGCAAATTAATTACATACAAAATAAACATTTTTGTTTTTATATATATATATTTATATTTATAGAATTTATATAAATAAAGATTATTTAAATATTCTATATATATTTAATATACACACAACTTATTTTTCTGATGTGTGTATTTGCATTGACATCACTACATATTTAAAGGAAGTTTAAAATAAAAGCATTTGTAAGGGGTAGTTGACTGAGATGTTAGTTGGTGTGTAATTAGTTACATTCAATGTAAACAAAGAGATTGTCTTTTAAAATTCTGGCAATTTAATGTCTACAAAAATGACTGGTAAGGAACAACAACCTACAGTACTTTCCGGGTCCATTACCTCAAGAACCCAGATAAACACCCCTCCCCCAAAAACACACAACAAAGTGGGCAGGGCCATGCACTGCTTTAGGGAAGAGGAAGAAATCTAGGAGTGTAGCATATAACAATCTATTCATATATAAATCACAATTCTGTTTTCTAAAGATTCTAATAGATTCAAAAGTTTCAAAACCAATGTTCTCAAACAGTTCTTCATCTTGTTCCTTGTGTCGCCCTTGCTCTGCATCTCTCTCTTTCTCAGCTCAGCTAAAATTAGCTATTCCATTTATATGCTTATTTGTGTGTTTCTCTTTATTACAAGATGTTAAGTCATTATGATGAGAAAATAAATAATAATTCTTATTATGAGAAATTTTTCCGTTATAAATATTTTTTCCTGTGAATATTATAATATATTAACTCATAATTATGAGAAAGTTTCTCATTATTATGACTTACAGAATTATATTTTTTCTCAAGGTGGCAGAAACAGGCTTCCATACTTTTGAGACATCACTTTTGTACAAATTAATACATCCTTGGTGAGGATACGTTTTATTTTAAGAGCAGCCGTTTATTATACTGTAGGGACCTAATTGGCAAAGAGGGTTTTATATTTAATGTAGTTTGGACGTGCTTGATTGAGGTGAAGCCAAAATGTTACAGCTTTGCACTCTGTATAATCAAGCAGATTGAGCTTTTGAAGCTTCTTAGTTCTAGTCTGGTCCTCTGAGATCACTGCAAGACTGACGCCTGAACCCATGGTGTTAATGCAGCAGTCACATCTCCCTCTGTATTGCAGAGATGCCCGACTCCAGCTAGATTTATCAAGTAATCTTTTCCAAATGGCGTTCTAAATCTGTAACTACATCAATAGGGGCTGTAAGTGAATTTCACCAGAGAGTAAAGCTAGTAAATTTCACTTACTGAGTTAGTGCCAAGGATCTGTAAATTGGGTTTGTCTGCTTCCAGCAGCTTGCGCACCATAGTAAGAAAACTTTCCACAAAAAGGTTTATACTCTGACAGTGACAGGCCATCAGGAGCTGGTCCAATGCCTCCATAGCAATACAAACATACCTGCGAGACACACACAAACATGACACTGTCCTTTAATTATCACAGATTACTATAGCAGGTATGAATCATAGAGCCAGACAGAAACAATCACTGCATTTTTTTCCAGTTTTAGTTTATACCCATATCTATGCCGGGCAACGTCTCTGGATAGTCTCTCTGACAGGTAGGCACCGATACGGTCCAGTTTCTCCGGAGCAGACAAGGCATAAAAAGTAAGCTTCTCCATGTTAGCTTTCACCAAACCGTCCTTTACACAAAAAGACAAGATGGACAGACAAAGAGCAAGAGAACATTTAAAAGAGGCCTATTAGAGAAAGACACAAGAAAAAATCTTCCATAGATGATTTATCTCCTATTCTGAGTCTAATGCATATCCTAATATACTTAAGCTTGTCTTATTATTCAGAAGATAGACAGATTCAAACAATTTCCATTTTTAACCTCACATGGTAAAATATGTGACGAGGAGGTTCTTTATAAATTTAGGCTTTTATATGTAACCTGCTAAATTACTTAAAATATACTTTGCACTGAATTACTACATTCTTTAATTTTTTATTCTCTTCATTTATTTTATAGTATTATCATATATAACACATATGATATATAACATTTTTATTATATTTTCTTCTTCTTCTTCCCAACATTAATGAATTCAATAAACATTACAATATTAGATAAACATTTTTAGTGCAATTAATTTTTTTTCCAATAAATATAAAATAGTGGAAAACAACTACATTGTTATATATATATATGTTTATATATATATATATGTGTGTGTGTGTGTGCTGTTAAACGATAAATCACTATTAACTGCATCCAAAATAAATGTTTTTGTTCACATACTATATATATGTGTGTGTGTGTAGTTTACTGTGTATATTTATTATGCATATATAAATACTCATGCATGTATATATTTTATAAAAAATATGTTTATATATTGAACATATATATTTGTAAAACATAAATATTTGTTGTTATACATTTGTAAACACTGACATGGTAGTTCCGCCTACATCAAGCTTGACCTTTTCAACGTAATTGCGTATTACGTTACG
>JAUCMT010000036.1:13037674-13052207 GCA_032357475.1 Enteromius thamalakanensis
ATGCATGTATATATTTTATAAAAAAATATGTTTATATATTGAACATATATACTGTATATGTGTGTATTTATATATACCTACATAATTTGCACAGAACAGACAGATATATTATGTAAATATTAATAACTTTTATTTTGGATGTGATTAATCGTTTGTGTCCCGTTGACCTGTTTCCATGTGCTGTTTTGTTCTTGTTTTCATTCTGTTCTACACGTGCTGTGCCTCATTTATAACCCCGCCCCTCGCATTTATGTTTCACTCATTTACAGCGTATTTCAGGGTGTCCTGTATTATGTCTTGATTATGTTTGGTATTTAAATTGTGTCCCTTTGAGGATTGAGAATTTCAGTCCCTCTATTTAAAAAATTGCTTCTGTGTAATTAAGGATTGCAGTATTAATTAATTAAGGGTTGCACACTCTGTTAGCCTGGGCCCGCCCTTATTTCCTGTAACGGTCCATTTTATTTTGCGAGCAAAGTTATTCTAGCAAAGCTGCCTGGGTTAGCATTTACGTTCCCAAAAAAGTGGAAACCAATGAGAAACGAGCTTCCCCCCGCTATGACGCAACCATAGTTCTGCGACCCGAAACCATACCGGCTTTCAAACATAGTGTGTACCAAGCAGCAACAATCGTTGGACTCTGCTGTTGCAGCTGTTTTGAGAAATTTTCATGACAGGTTTTCTTTGAAATCGGAGCAGAAGTAATTAAAGTAAGTAAAGACATTTCCCTATAGCTTTAATGAAGCTAGCTACAATTGGTTACGGTGGCTTCAGGTTTTGTCGCTACGCATACGTCATCGGAATGAGTGGTCTGATTGGTTGTAGATTCATCCAGTAGTATACAGAGGTATCTGATGGACGCAGGTTAAGCCCGCCTCCCAGAAGGCAGGTAGTAAGGTAGCTTGGCCAGACTTATCTCGTATGAGCTTAATAGTCGCTGAAGCCAGGCTAACACTCTGTAGCTCTTGATTACACACTTGCACGTGCAATTTGTCATCTGTTGTCTATTATTGTCTCTTTTTGTATAGAAATAGATAGTTTTTTGGTTAACTTAAAAATACTGTCTTGTTAATTTTTCCTTTTTTGTTGTGTTGTTAAATTATGTTGTTGCATGTACTGTATGTAGCACCTTGGTCCTGGAGGTGAAAAGTTGTTTCGTTTCACTGTGTACTGAACTGTATATGGTTGGAATGACAATAAAAGCCTACTTTAGTTGAAATTTACTAGCAATTTACAATGTTTTATTTATTTATTTATTTTTCAGATTTCTAAACACGCTAAAGGTGGACAGTATGTGCGTTTTAAGAAATTAACCAAAAAAATAATCATTATTTCTAAACCCCAATATGAAAATCCCTGAAACAGAAAACTTGTCTGTTAAATCAGGAAATCAGGGGAGCATGCAGTAGACCTGCTACGCCACAGTGGCTGTAAAACTAATGAATGTCACCACTGAAAGCCTATGTCTACATCACTGCATTGATCACTGATGACTGATAACCACTACAAACCTAGTGAAGCATCCCTTTCTCTGGCTCAGCTTTTATTTTATCTGACCTTACCTCAGGGTCTTCTGGAAAGATGTTATCCACCAGCCTCTTATAACGGGGTCTCAGGGCCCCACAGCATCCACAAACACCTGAAACAATGGGAGAAGGTGAATCAGAGCGACAGTAATATAAAAGAAGACCTTAACACAATAATACACATGAAGTAAAAGGAAGTTTGGCAGGTTATCTCTCCAGGCTCCTTTGTTTACCTCATCTCTGGGATGTAGGGCAGTATTGATTAAAAGTCTTTGTAATTATACTCAACGTGAGGTTTATTTATTAAATCGACACATTAAATGAATTAGACCTGTGTGCTGTAATCTAGTAAGTGAGGCCAGTCGACTCAGGGGAAAGGCATTAATCTGTATTTAGGAAACGTCTGCAGCTTGGTGTGCCAGTTAAATGGATTTGAAAAGAATCTGCTGAAAGCATTTAGAATTGTTCTGGTTATAAACAGCACTTAAAAGCCCATAAAAGGCTTATACAGACATATAAAGCGACACACTGTAAACCACATTTATCAATTGTAAACAATTTGATGCAAATGATTTCAGGAGAATATTCATATTTTATTTTTAAAATAAGATTGAATATGTAGTTACTGCATTAGGTAATAAGAACTATCGTCTCCATTCCCTCCTTCGTGGAGCGTGGGTTACCTATGTTACCTACCTTAGTCGTTTTTTCAGCATTTATTAATATAAATTATAATATAAATAATTTATATTATAAAAATATATTAATAGAAATTTAATCAGTGTTATTTTTGTAGTATTTTTATACTATATAATATTTAGCAATATTTGAAATTACTTATTTTTACATTTTCTGTTTACGTTTAAATTTTAATTAAAATGTTAGTAATTTTGTTATGTGTTTTTGTAATTTTTGTTTATTATTATTTATAATAAATATGGTTGATTTCAGAATAAGATAAAATAAGATTGAATATGTAACATTATTTACTGCATTAGGTAATAAGAACTGTTTTTCAGTATTTATTAATATAGTTTAATCAATGTTATTTTTATACTATTATAATATTTGTTCATACTGTATTTTGAATTATTTTTACATTTTCAGTTTACATTTAACTTTAAAATTAAGGTGCAGTTATTTTTTGTCATTTTATTTTTTTATTATTTCTATTTAATTTTATTTTAATATTTTATTTGCATTCATTTTAGTACATTAACATGTTTATTTAATTTATTTGCCAAGGCAACATTATTAAGTTTTTCATCTAATATTTAGCATAAATTTTATTTCAGCTTAATTTGTTCATGACTGAAATTAATTTGAGTAGTTTTAGTTCTAATAATAGCAACACTGAGATAACCTAAACTATAGCAGTGTAGCAATATACTTCAATATACTCCATCTATCCCTTTTAAACAATAACATATTCATATTAATTAAAAGAGGCTAAATAGACATTCATCTATGTTATTAAATGTATATATGTTATTATATTTTATTACACAACTTCATGGAATACTCGATTCTGATTGATCAGTTGCCAAATTTCAGGGTTTGTTATTCCCAGATAACTACCATAAAATCAATAACTCAGGTTCATCCGGGAACTACGAATCATCTTACATTATCCCTTACTTATATTAATATGTTATTATATGGATATATATCGCCTATGTTTTTTTGTCATACTACTACTTTATGCAACCTGCAGGAATGTACATTCTGATTCAAATTGTTGAAACTGACCAATCACTGAATCTAAAATGCATGCTTTTCTTTATACTCACTCTTAACCTAGAATACTGATGCTGAATAAAAACAGATTACATCTATGTTGCTTGTCAACTACCCAGTTAAAACACCTCAAACATGTTTTTTCAGACACACACCCCTTCTGGGTGGATGAGTCAGAAGCAGCACCTTGGCAGGACCCCTGGGAAGGACAGCATTACCATAGTGAAAGAGCTTCGTCATGGAGGAAAGTAAACAAACCAGAGCAGGTGGAGCGAAAAGACAGCAGCGCTAACCACCCACACAAAACTGACACAGGCTTTTCATTCTAGTCATCAAATATTAAGGATCATATCATATAGAATATGACCAACAACGAACGTGTACAGAAGCATATGATAGTGCAGACAGATATTAAACTACCTAGGAGTGAGAGCATCACTCCACAAAACCCAAATGCAGCACAAGGTCAACGCAGGTTTTTTTGACTCAAGCCCGCTGTCAAGCTGCTGTTTACCGAGATCATGATTGGCAATTACGCTGTGATTGGATGGAAGCTGGAGTGTGAGTCACACGTTGGCCCACCTGCTATTGTTTGACACTTTAGCGTGACACCTCTATGCCTAAAGCAACTGAAGCAGAAGCGAAAGAAAAAAACCCTGACTGTCGACACTGAATATTTCCACCCACACACTCAAGACTGCAGTGAATTCTCTCACGCTTTCCCTGTTTCTCACTCCCAGAGTGATTCTGCAGTCAAAAAAGAGGGTCATTAATGACTGCAATGTGTAATCACTTAGAAATGACACAACAAACAAACAACCGCAGATTGCTGTGCATTTTAATTGACATGTGGTTTTATTGTTCAGTTGACGGTTTCGAAAATATACTTTGAAAAACACTAGATTTAATAGGTTTTGACTGAGTCTTGCAAGAAAACATATATACATACAATTGTAATAAATTGTGTTGGGTTTAGTTCAGTGAAAAATAAAGACAATTATTTAGGTTTAATTATTTATTTATTTTTCGCTTTAGTACAATGAAAAAAACAACAACATAAACTAAATAATTGTCTTTATTTTTCACTGAATTGAAGCTGAAACTAATTATTACAATTATGCAAACAGATTTATTAATTTTACAAACTAATCTATAATAATAATAGTTGTTGTTTTATTTATTAATTCCATTTTATTATTTATATTCCATTTTATTTGATTTATTAATAGTGGAAATTGAATAAGCCGGTAAAATATCTGTGCATTAAAACAAGACCTTTATATTTTATTTGTCACTGATGTAAAGCCAAAACAAATAATTCATAATAATAATACATATATTATTTATTAATTGTTATTTTAGTTATTATTATTATTAAATAAATAATTGTGGCGATTTTTGAACCATGCTAGCTCAGTTTCCAGGGAGTTAATCTTAATGAAAAGTGAAATCTCCTGAGGTATTTTGCAACATCTGCCAAATTCATGAATATACTGTCAATGAATCCTTAGGCAATGTTAAGACAAGGAGACAACAAAGAATGAAGAACAAACATTAACATTTACAATTCAACCAATTTTCATCATCAAATCATCTGTCCCAAGCATTTGTGCTCCCAAAACCGAAGGTCTTTATAAGCATCCCTTTAACACAGCAAGAAGTAAATATTTAGTTAATAAATCCAAGATGAGCATCTCTCAAACATAAGCAAAGCAAGATGTAAATATTAAGTTCATAAATCCATACAAGAGCTGCAGTAACTGCTTTACTAGTGCTGTATTAGCCACATTTATAAAACGCAAGCGCTTCAGCATTCTGTTTCTCGGACAGGGTGGTAAATATAACCTCCACAGTTCCCTCTGGTTTACAACCCTCATAATGTTTCACCTCTATCATTCACCTGGCACAATCTACTGAGGCTGACTGAGCCCAGGGACCAAAATATCCGCTTATAGCTTTTACAGAATGCTGTACGTTTAATGAGAATGTTACTAAACAAATGTTAAGCCCAAACAACTAAACAATTTAAACCAGGAGTGTAGCATCATCACTAGGGAAGCAAATACATACTTTGTTGCCAAGAACAGCTCTACACACACATCTGCAATCTGCATACGCTGCAAAACAAAGGCTATAGCTGGCACAGTGGCAAAGAAGATTATGTCATAACAAAGAACTAGTCGTGCTTGGATGTGCTACAACAGCTGATATCCTCCAATCTGAAGACATCCAGTTTTAATAAGGCTTTGTCGAGGGTTACTTAAGGTATTATATAACATACAACTCACTATCCATGTGAATGCATCAAACTCTGTGTAGTGCCAGCTACAGTATGAAAAATCAATCTTTCCAAAACACAGACTCAGGGCACCGTCTCTCTCGTCGTGACGCAGTTACTCTAAATACGGTTCCCCTGAATTGTTGGAATGACAGCTACATTTAGCACATCAGCCATCACAGATGCCATATACCCTCAGATTGCCCAAAACAGGACACAATATCAAAGACACTCACTCTCATATGGAAGTGTCGTAGGGAAAAGCAGAAATACAGAAAGGGAACTTCATGCTAGGCCGAACAATGCTATCTATTCGTTTACTTCTCTAACCTTGTTACACTGTAACCTTCCATGAGCGTCTAGTTAATCTAAAACTATTATTTGCATACTCAGGACTCTGTATGAGAATAATGTTGTGTCCTTTTGAA
Source organism: Enteromius thamalakanensis (assembly GCA_032357475.1). NCBI lineage: Eukaryota > Metazoa > Chordata > Actinopteri > Cypriniformes > Cyprinidae > Enteromius > Enteromius thamalakanensis. Next base: position 13,043,644 of record JAUCMT010000036.1, read on the forward strand.
GAAGCTTTAGGGTATGGTTAAAGTGTTATATTAAGCCCAAAAATAGATGGCAGTTGTGGCCAAAATATTAATACAAATAACACACTGAGGTCCACATGTCTGAAATATATTGAAAACTGGGGATTCACAATAGAATTTAATTGTGAAACTTGGATCGACAGAAAAATGTAGTATTCAGAAAATAAAGATTTTTGAAATAAACAATAAATTACAATAATAATAAAATAAAATACTAGTCATTTAATGTAATGTTTATAACATTTATTTTGCTTACTAAGGCTGCATTTATTTGCACAGTGAAAAGATAGTACTGTGACATTATTTTTACAATTTAAATAACTGTTGCTGAATTTTCAGCATCATTACTCCAGTCTTCAGTGTCATATTCAGGAATCATTGTAATATGCTGATTTGGTTCTTAAGAAATGTGTAAATATTATCAATGTTGAAAACTGTTGTTGTGGAAACCATGATACATATATTTTAAAGACTGCATTACAGCAGAAAACCATAATATCTAAACATATATTTTCATTTAAAAAAATCATAAAAATTACATAAAAAGTAAAATCAACTAGTTTTGTTATTCTTGTCAACCATAAAAATATTTACATGATATGTCATTGCTGATTAACTTATCTTTTGAACTCTATACATAAGCATACGTAACTTACTTAATTCTATATTCTCTCAGCATGAGTGCAGAAATCTGTCTGAAAAATACTGGGATCTTGTTTTGAGCACTAAAGCCAGTCGCACATCTCTAAGGCATCCACGCTGTGGGAAATCAAAGTCGCAGCCTGACTGCCTGCAGCTCGTTCGAAACATCCTCAACCATGCATGCTGGTCAGACAATAATATGAATACAGCAAGAAATATAATACATGCACATGCAAACATACAGTTAGAGTAAATAACTGAACGCTGCAGTAGATCTGTGGGTTTCAGTGGTGAGTGTGTTTGGTGCAAAGTAGTATGCATGAAGCTAAATCGGTGATGACTGAACTATGAAATGAAATACGCACAATAAATACAGCAGAGCAGAAATACTGCATGCAATCTGTTGCTTCAGCATCATTCTGCTGTCACTGCCCATAATCTCCTGCGATGCACTTGAATCTTTCCTTCCTAAACACAAGCAGGGAATTACCATATACACACATAATCATGCACTCACACAATCGCCCTTACCGTACATTGATGGAAAACCTGATGAAATTCTCTGTTCTTTGCCTGAAGCCTCTTTCTCTGTCACATAGCCAGAGAGAGAGAGAGAGAGAGAGAGAGACACACTCTCACAGACACTCAATCACACATGCACGCTCTCATACGGCGCATGTGACCGGGCTCCAATGACCTTGGATTTTCCAAACAGCGCGGCACAGCTTTCCCTCTATCAGGAACAATGCTGCTTTAACACACAGGTGCACACACACACACACAAATATACACGTTTCTGCACACATTCAGCCCCTCCTCAGCAAAGATGAATACATTCACACACCTCCTGACCATTCAACAATGAGAGAGGCAGAGGGGGAGGGAGATGAGGAGGACGTTAGAGCGATGGAGAGGGTGCAGACACAGGATGAGAGAGGGAAGGAATTCATTGGTGCAGCCTTGTGTCAGTCAACTAGAACCCCGCCTCCCCTTGCACTTGCTCTGAAGTAGTATTTGATAGTCTGTTATTTTCTGTTGCTTTGTTGAACTGTTTTTTATAATAGATAAAACATGAATGGTCTCCTCACTGCTTTAAAGATTGATTTTGACTTTAATGTTACATTTAAAAGGGAAAACGAAATGTTGTGTACATTATAAGAAAAAAAACAAGAAATGCATGCATGTTGTTTTGCTTACTTTTTTGGCAATTTTGAACAGAATGAAATTATATTAATAAATCCTTAATTAAAAAAAAAACATATCTACAATATAGTATAGTGTGTGTTTTCTACCCTGAGCTGATGGGAGAAACTCTAGCGTCTGATCCATGGCATGTGAACTGGCTCAGCGTTAATCTGACCGTGTTTAAGCTTTAAACACAGAACTGTGAATTATTTATGAAAACATAAAGGTGGTTGAATTATAACAGCATATTACCAAACACCATTTACTATTTTTGCAACTGCTAAATGTTGTATGAGCATTCTTAGATCAAAACTTCATGGAACCAATTCAGAATCAGGCTATTTCAAAACATCACACGTAAATAAAGTGCTATAAATGGAAATAATAGCATGGAAAACAACAAAAACAGAAATAGATAGCTTAAAAACGTGCTTACCACCTCCAACCTGATGGTCCAGCAGAGCACTGCAATCCAAGAGCAGTCGTCTTGGACTTGGCAAGTCTGGGAAACCTGAAAAATTTGGAATACTTGGAAGTGGCATCTTCTCAGTAAAATAACTATTGAGAGCAATAGCCTACATACTCCAATAATCGAACCTATTCTATATCTGAATCCTTTTTGGACAGCGTCCTGGACTTCTAGTTTTGGACTTGTATACTTTCATTCACTGTAGGTTATGTTAATGAGAGCCCATGCCTATTGGTTTGTTGCACTCTCTCTCTCCATCCTTTGTCACTCAGTTGGCTCAGGAACTTTTTATAGAGTACCAGCAGCTTTTTATATCCCTCTCGTTGCTTTTAGATTTTATTTTAGGACATTAAGTTAACTGTCAATTGTATGCATATTTTAAAACTGTAGTATAAGTTGACTCGCGAAACGGTACTTATGAACAATTTGTTCACCTTATGAACAATTTGTTCAACGAATCTTCTTGTTAATGTTTTTTTTTATTTTTTATTATTATTTTGTCTGTTTAATGTGGCCAGTTTGCAGTTTATTATTATTATTATTATTATTATTATTATTATTATGTTATGTGGCCGGTTTGCACTTATTAAACACTTAAGACTTGATTGAAAATATTTTGAATGATTCAATAAAATGCGATATTAAAAAACAACTCGGTCTACGCACATTTTTTTCTCGCATGATCAAACGACCAAATGGTAAGCATACAGTTTCAGCTTTAAAAGCAGCCTAACTTACTTTTCGCTCCATGTGTCACATTTTAGGTTCACTAAAACAGTTTACATCTTCTCTTAAACAGTTTACTCATCATTTACCGACACATTACGAGTCCGGTTCTGTCAGGTTTAGTGAAACGCTTCAACTGATTCATTTTATTCAAGGTAATGATTCATTCCCCAATTGACTCCCATCTGTCGAATCTGTGCATGAGGCTTGCTGTCGCCATAGAAACCCTCATCTGTTTGCTATAATTTACCCTGATGTTTTGATTACACAGACTATGCTTATTTTTCATAACTGTCGTAAACTTGTTTAATGAAATATATGATTTAAAATACTGTTTTAAAACCACGTTTATATTTTTATATTTATTTCTATGGCACAAGCTTTGTTGAATCTGCTGTTTGTAATCGTGTAAGCAAATACTCGTTGCTAGGGCAGATAGCCCGTTAGCATGTCGAGTTTAAATAATTCTACCTGCTAAAATATAACAATTAAGCGGTTTTTGTGGGCGCAAAAATACGAGTGAAACGTATAGTCGGTTCATGGAAAAATGTTGTCCATAATATTCCGTGACACACTGGCTCTCTGTTAGCCACATAGCCAGCTAACGTTACTCTCTATGTTTACGGACCGACTCGGACACAGTCATACGTGAAATCTAGAGATATTTCATCTCCTCATTTGGACGAGGTTTGGAAACAAGTGCAATATGGACACGAATGTTCAGAAGAGGCGAGAAAACAAGAAGTCGTTACGGGTTAAGGTTATAAGTCTGGGAAATGCAGAGGTGGGGAAGGTAAGAAGGCTCTGTTTTGAACCATACAAACATCAAGCAAGAGATCGGGTGGTTCTTTACATCTGTTTATTCATTTGATCATGTGTTAATGATACGTATATGTTTGAACTTATCAGTTTGATTACTCTAGAAAGTAACTGCTTCTCCCTTAAAATTACATGCATTGCTGTGTATTTGATATACATGGATACCGTTACTTTAAACATACGTTGCTAGTAATCTGTTTTTGTTTCATTTAGGAGCTCTATTCAATCAGTATGATTTTGTTTTTGTTATCCTTCATAGGTGTCATATTAGGTAGTTGACAAGTAAAAAAACTGGACTGTCTTTTGGTGTGACATAGCAAAAATGTAGGGTAAAAAATAGCACAAGGGAGGTTTATCTTCAATGTTTGAGTGTATTTTTTACATTTTTGCTGTCACAAAATTTGACAAATTGATACGTCAACTACCCATATGTAGTATATACGCAGTATTTGATAATATTTCTGTTTGTTTGTTTCAGAGCTGCATTATTAAACGATACTGTGAGAAGCGGTTTGTGCCCAAGTATCTAGCTACTATTGGGATAGATTATGGTGTAACAAAGTAAGTGGTGTGGGTTGACAAATAAATCCTTTCTGTCATTGATTTCTCAAATTTCAGGTTTAAAGCATTTATTCTTAATACATAAACACCTATTTGTATCCAGTCTTGTTCTACTGGCTCCAAAATCACTTAATTTTATTTATTCATCAAGACAATGTGTACCATTTTGGCATGATGTTAAATAGTAAATATTAGTGGTTAGTTATTGCACTTATGCCTATTAATAAACCACAGATAAATGTAAATGAAATTGTTTTCCCCTTATCTTAAGGGTCCAGGTTCGAGACCGGGAGATAAAAGTAAACATTTTTGATATGGCTGGACATCCTTTCTTTTATGAGGTATTTTTTTATTTCTGTTATTACACAGTGCAACCAAGAATTTTGTTTTGTTATTTCTCTATACATACATCTAACTAACCACACTGTGGTGGTATTGAGTTGCTGTCCATGTAATGTCCTTCCTGAAGTACCTGATGCCATCAGCATTTAACATTTTGCTTGCTGTCATGTGTTTGTCAATAGAAATTGATCACAGGTTGTGATGACTATGAGAGTGTGTTATTGGAGGGAATTGTTGTGTGTTGTACAGGTTCGTAATGAGTTTTATAAGGACTCTCAGGGGGTGATTCTGGTCTATGATGTTGGTCTGAGGGAGAGTTTTGATGCTCTGGACAACTGGCTCACAGAGATGAAGCAGGAAATGGGCTCACAGGCCAACATGGAGAACATCATCTTCGTCGTGTGTGCCAACAAGGTACCACTAGTGTTTAAATATCTATAATGATATCTATTTATGTGTGAGCGACTGTGAAGGAGTGTGGTTTCTGACCCGTAAAGGTTGACCTGACAAAAAGGCGAGTTGTGGATGAGAGTGAAGGGAGACTTTGGGCCGAGAGCAGAGGATTTCATTACTTTGAAACTTCTGCTCAGAGTGGTGAAGGCATCAATGAAATGTTTCAGGTATGTATGTACTCGTATACAGCTCTTTATTTGGCTACCCTTCTGTTTTGAATGACTGTTCTTTATTTATTATGGGTCCACTTCCACAGGCCTTTTTCTCATCCATAACTGACATGTGTGAAAACGGAGGGAAGAGGCCCACTCCTGAGGTCAATGTAGGATTTACTAAAGAGCAGGCCGACACCATCCGACGCATCCGCAGCAGCAAAGACAGCTGGGATATGCTGGGGGTTAAACCTGGGGCCACAAGGTAAATTGTCTTTGCTAGTGCTGCTAAATTGATCTAATATGACATGGATTTTTTATATTGCTCTGCATCCTATGATCTAAACGATAGCTTTCCTCCACTCTACAGAATCCCATTTAAACACTTTGAATCCATGCAGTACACAGTACTATAAAAAGTTTTGGGGTCAGAAACATTTTAGAAATGTTTGGTTTCACTTTATTTTAAGGTGTCCTTGTTACAGTGTAATGATACATTTCAGTACAGAGTAATATTAATTAACTACACATACTTAGGGTTACTTGCATGCTATTATGCATCATTTATTGCTATTATGATAGTAAGTATATGTAATGTATAAAAATAATAAAATGTTATCAGGTGTTTTCAATGAAGCCTCTGTTGCTTAACAAGGCTGCATTAATTTAATCAAAAATAATCAAAATAGTAATATTGTGAAATATTATCACAATATGATAATGTTTTTTTTTTCTCGCATCATGTTTTAAAGTATGATTTATTCCTGTTTTTCAAAGCAGCCATTATGCTTCAGTGTTTTTGTTGCTTAAAACAGCTGCTTAATACTTACGTAGAAACCTAATGTTCCAGAATTATAAAGTTTAGAAGAGCAGCATTTATTTGACATCTTTTCTAGCATGATAAATGTCTCTGCTGTCACTTGCATCCTTGCTAAATAAAAGTATAATTTCTAAAAAAAAAAAAATATATATATATATATATATATATATATTGTTACTGACCCCAAACTTTAACAGTGGTGTATATAATGTATGCATTTGTGTATCAAATGCAGTTTTGTTTATGCCTGACAGAAATTGTTTGGCAACTGATTTATTGTACAATTCCTTTTTTCTTTTCTTTTTTTTGTGTGTAAAATAAAATAGTTACAAATTATGTATTTAATGGTGAAAAAATAAATAAATGTATTATAATATATGTGCCACTGAGCTTCGTTATCTATAGTTTGGAACTAGCTCTAAACAGATCTTGTTTGTAATAACTATGTATTCCAGACATACTGTAATACTTATAGGATTGCAGAACTACAGCCAAATATAGAAAAGTTTTCAGACGATCGTTTAGCAGATCACTGGTGCTAGCCCTGTTGGTGTTGTATATGTTGATTTGGCTTTGTTTTCTTAAACCCCACTTAACCTCTCTAAAGTTATAAGAGTCAGTTGATGTTAACAGGTTAGTGTTCTCCCTTGTTTGTTGCTTCAATAACCATTAAGAAAACCATAGTTAGTATTTTCTCCACGTTCTCTGGAATATTTTAGTAGAGTATCAGATGCTTAGTAACAAAATAGTTGATACAGTTCAGTTTAACACTTTTATTTGCCATTTAATGCAACACTGCCGGTTGTGTTAGCTTGGCTGGTTTAATCATGTGGGTCAGATCATTAGAGGATGCTTTCAATCCAATAACCTTCCTAAATTCTCTCCTGCCAGCTAAATCAGCCTCTTTGAGATTTCCCCAACACCCTGAGGAACCAATCATGAGCTTGTGTCATTCCTCATTCCCAGCCAATCACCATCCTTGCACGGGGCCAAGCCTATCTTCGTTAGCTGACTCTTCACCGGGATCCCTCTTTAGTGGGACCACAGTGCTTTGCCATATCAGCATTTTAAAGGCCTGTTTGATGTGTGCAAACTGAAACTAATAGGTTTTTCATATTTTCTGCTTGTAGGGAGGAAGTCAACAAGGCATACAGGAAGTTGGCTGTACTGCTGCACCCGGACAAGTGTGTGGCCCCAGGCAGTGAAGATGCCTTTAAAGCAGTGGTTAACGCTCGCACATCCCTGCTCAAAAATATCAAGTAGGAGCGTGTGTCCACACACAAGTGCATCTCACATGGTTTCCATTGCAAACACAACCTCCGCATCATGTCTGAGATATGCCATAAAACTGATTGTTTTCATCTTCATTGTGCCATCTGAATATTAGTCTTTTTTTTAAGTCGACATTCTTTTGTTTGTTTCGATTGCTTGCTGTGGTGTTTTATTATTTGAATTTGTGTGAATTCTATATTTATTTCATATTTTGATGATTAAATGTGCATTAAAAACAGTTGTCAGGGCAGTTTAAATATGCTATCGGAATGTTTGAAGTACAAATAACATTGTAGCACCACAAAAGTGTTTTCTTTTTCACCTCAAGATTTCATCAAAAACCAACAAATGACTCTCTTTAAGGCCGAAACTTAACCATGTTCCCTTGTTTTAAGTTGATCAGCTTCACAATGCCATTAGTTGGAGTTGGAGAATTACAGCACGTTTGCAGAGTTCCCTTCTCAGTGAAGATTACGCTTAAGACGCATGGAGAAGCCTCTGGACTCCAGCAAAGACTTAGTAACAGCTGAGTTTGACACAGTCACCACAGCTGTCCTGTTTATAATGTAATATACATGTTGATGTCAAAAGTTGTAGTAGGGGAAAGAAAAACAATGCTGTAAAGTGCGTATTTGTCAGGCCTCGGCCCAGATCATCTTGGAGCATGAGGATGACATTGGTGGACCCTTACTTTTCCCAGTCTGTCCTGTGACTTTTGCGCTGCTTTGCTCCCATAGACATACAGATGAAAGACCACTTATTTACCAACTGATTTGTAAATGAGATTTAGCATTCTAATACGGTTGTTTAATCCCGAGGACCTCGCAGGGACGCCATGACCTACATGGATGATTCACAGTTTTTCCTCCTCTTTACATAAGCTCACTCCAAAGAGGAGGAAATATATGAGAAGAAAATGTAACTTGTCTAATACCTGGGACCTAGTGGGTCCCACGTTATATTAAGTGTCCCTAATACCTGTGTACTTCCACGGTAACTAGATGTGTATGTAGTATGTAACCACAGTTTAAGTACACACTGGTACATAGTATCTACAGCTGTAATATTTCTGTAACTACACACATGTAACAACCCTCAGAATGGT
>JAUCMT010000036.1:13052249-13074476 GCA_032357475.1 Enteromius thamalakanensis
AAACACATTTAAATTTTTACAATTTTTTTTTTTTTTTTTTCAAATAAATGCTGTTTTTTTTTTACTTTTTAGTCATCAAAAATTCCTGGACAAAATGTATCATGGTCTCCAAAACAATATTAAGCAGAACAAGTGTTATCAACATTGATGATGATAATAAGAAATGTTTGATAAGCGCCAGATCAGTATATTGGAATGACTCCTGAATGATCATGTGACAAGAGTAATCCCTGCTTAAATATTTAATATACTAATATAATGTATACTTTAAGTTAAATTAAATTTAGCAATTTACAGTTAGAAAAAAAAAGTTTTTGAAAAAAAATGCAGCATTGGTTAGCATTAGAGACTTTTAGAAAGATCATAAAAACCCCAAACTTTTGAACTGTACTGTATTGTAGGTTGTGGTCACTAGTGCCAAGACTATATTAAAGTGTATAAGAGTGCCGTTTACCAGTCTTTACACAACATTTGGGGATTTTGCTAAATGCAAAACTAAAAATGTAACCATTGATCATGTTGAGAAAGTAGCTTCATGGTTGATTTTTCTTTCTTCTGAAGTGTTTTAGCCATGAAAGGAACTATGTGTAAATCTGTCACAGTGATGGTATCTGGTCCGAGGATAATGCAAGAACAAAGGTCCTTTGTTTACACCAACACTGGAATAAATGTAACTGAGATAAAACTGTTATATTAGCAGAGCTGTGTAGATGTGCCAACATGCATTAGTTCAACAATGTTTTGTTTGGCCCTTGTATATTAACACTTCTATGTAGGTAACAATCACTGTAATGCAAGTATATCAAATATTGTATTTTTTTATGGAACTGTGGTGTTTACAACACAATGTGAGTATACATGTGCAATGTAACCATTATTTATATTTTTAAATATTTATCTGAAAGTAAATTTTTGTGATCTCTATTACATCTGTTTGTTTTCAAGAGCATTTGATAATGTGCTGCCTTGTTCGCTACAGTATGTTCGACTATGTAACAATGTTAGTGTTACATCATCTGTAATGTTGTACTCCTAAATGTTTCATTAGCTATACTCACTACACAATAGTGAATCTTTAAACTGGAGTCACCTTTGTTTTCATTTTGCTTCATTGTGTGACATTGATTTGTCTGAGTAAGGCATGAGTAAGAAGCATGCTTGTGATGCAGAATACAAAGTTGAGGCCTGTTTACATGAATGCCAAGGCCACTGCTCAATGGGAAAAGTGGCTCTGTTTTATGCACAGAAGCATTTACTTTCTCCATTCGGGCTTATATAGTGAAATAAAGGAATTATTGTAAATCACTTTTTGCTTTTTGGTTTTGAAAATTGCCACACATTACAAACTAAGAGTTTCACAAAAGCTATGAAATGATGGGCCGTTTACACAAAAGGACTTTGTATTCACAGTGGAGTGAAAAAAAAAAAAGGCAAGAGGTGGGTTTTCATATAAGACAGACTTTAACAGACACAACACTAAAACGTGACGGTTTAGCAAAACAGTGGAAAAGCAGCATAGTGGGATTCAAAAATGCATTTACTGTAAATGACCACTTAGACTGTGGTGCTGTATAAATACTGTAAAAGTTAAGCAGGTAAAGTTGAAGCAACCTTAAATCATCTACTCAAGTGAAAAGCATGACTATTCATGTGTGTTAAAGGATACAGATGGTTCAGTCACTTTCTGACCTGGCACATATTGTTGGTAACCAGATCAGTGAGAAGCACTTTATCCAGCTTACTTCCCACATTCTTGAATCAGTGACCTGGCCTGCTAACTAAAACCCTGCACTCTCTCTGCTCAAGAGCAAATGTCAACCAATCAGAAACGACCACATTTTCTTCTTATAATATCTAGCCTATTATAACTAGTCTAAAAATATATGTAGTCTGTATATATATATATATATATATATATAGTTCAACAATGGGCACCATGTCCTGTAGATGTCTATCAACTTTTTGAAAAATGGAATAAACAAACAGCTCTCTAAACATGCATTGTAAGAGCAATTAGATTTTAACCTAACCATTACCTCAACACATAAACTCACCTGTCGTGGACATTATCCTGTTAGCCGTGACCACGAGGCCTTAACGGATCACGTGCGCTTTTGCTGAGTAGATAATCCCTTATATTTCAACATATTACTGCTTCTGTGTGTGTGTGTGTGTGTGTTTGCGCGCATTAGATCATAAGCCCCTTTCTCACTGCCTCAGTATGGAGTTCAAGTCCACTTATTTTTGCCTCTAAACATTTCCATCAAGAGTCGGGATTCTTCCATAGGATTAGCTTTAGCAGATTGTGCTCCGCTACCTCTCGGAGGGGTCAAGGCAGCTTTTCAGACCATCTGGCTGAGCAATCACTTCATTACCTGAAAACAGCGCAACTTAGTCAGTCAGCCGCAGACAGGACTGAGGTGGGCTTTATCCAATGCCAAGGTGTTTTTTAAGACGGGGTGACGGATAACATGGTTGGGAAGTATCCGGACAAATAACTCACATAACTATGCAAACCATACTTATGGTGCATGGCGTGGCAGATGGGAAAACTGTCAAAGAAAACGCATTCTGGACTCAGCTGCCGAGTATCCCACCTTTGAGGGACAAGCATGTATAGTATTAGATATTTGCTTTGATCTGCATCAGTTTAACTGGGCTATTGTCGATGGAGGAGCAGATGCATGCAGTGTTACAAGATTTATCAATCTTGCAAAGCCACATCAATGGTAAGTATCCTTCCATTAACTTTTACTTTTATTGCATGTCTATACAGTTTATATCAATTATATCTTCTGCAAATCATCAATAGTCTTACTTTTTGCAATAACAATCCTTATGTTAATACGCAGTGTAGTGCACACATTGCTTGAAGTGTGTACAGTCATAATGAATTCTGGGGTTATATATGGAAGTAAACTGGCGGTATTACATTTGTTTTAATGGTATGAGGGAGGTATTGAACTTGATTTTGTGGGGTTTTTTAACTCATGGGTACTGACCTTGTTATGTAATTGTTAATATTTGGGGTTACTGACCTTGGAGATACTAAACTTGTTTAAGTGGTTCTTTGGGGAGTGTTAAACTAATTAAATTAATAAAAACTATTTTGGGGGTATTGAGCTTATATTTTGGAAGCTACTAATCTTGTTTCCTGGGAATATGAGGCTGCTGACCTTACTTTGGTAATTGCTAAAAGGTACTGTACTTAAATTGTTTCAGGGGTGTATTCAACTAATTTTAGAGTATTCTTTTTTTTTGGGGGGGGGGCACTCTGGAGGTACTGACCTTATTTAACAGGTATTGCACTTGTTTTATGGGTATTTTGTAAAGTATATACAAAAACTGTTTTGTTCCATTCACCCAGACTATTGAATCTTTTCCTTTCTGTATTTTTCCAGGTTTGTGCAGTTGATAGAGGTCTTGAGTTGAGTTTTGAAATCTAAAGCCTGGTCAGATCAGGTCCAGATCATGGCTTTGAGCTCTACAAAAGTCACTATTCCACCTAAGGTATGCCCAGCTGCACCTCCCTCCCCAAACCTGAAACGCAAGCAGCTAATGTGGCAGAATGCAGTACGTCACATTATCGACCAACGAGGAACACACCACGATGGGAGAACAGTCAATTCTCGAAAAATAATTGTTACCGATGCCTACATCGATGACATCAACAGGCAGATTCGTAACAAAGCTGCACGGGGTAGCGAAGGCATCCATAAGCGGCGTTCCTCGGCAGCCCGCATCCACCCATTACGAGAACGCAACTCCACCTGCACACGGAAGTCGACCGACTCGCTCTGTGATGCTGACTTTTTCGTAAGCTGGGGATCAACAGTGTGTGGCATCTTCCTTCCGGTTCTCCAACACAAGTTTAAATCTCATGATCTCGAGCATCTGTACCAGCAGCACTCGTCTGGTCAGCGCCGGGCTTCCCTTGTTGTCACTAATGTCATTGATATCCTTACCAAACTCCATATTCTTTTCATCTACCTGGCTGTGGCCCCTGAGATGTTGGACTCTCAACGAGGATGGTTGGCTGGGCTCTTCATGGGACTTGGAACAGTCTTATGTGTCTTAGTTCTGACCTGTAAAGGACTGATGTCTCCAGATTACCTGCGCTATGCTGGGCTGGCAAGCTGGCTCTCCCAGACTGTGCAGGCATTGGGAGGTTTGGCATATGGGTTGGAGAAGGACCAGTCCTGGTATGTGCTCTTCACCGTTTTTGCCACCTACACGCTATTGCCCCTACCTCTACTATGGTCCATCTGCATAGGGTTCTTGACCACTGCCTTGCACCTATTGGTGGATGCCCTTAGGAATTACAATGACACAGCCATTGTAAGAAAGGTAAAGAAGATTCCGTGCTCAAAATCAAAGTTCATCAAACCCCAAAGTTCACTTTTGATTCTCACCTTAGTGTCAAAAAGTAAAAGCAAATCTGTGCTTCTTTGAAATTAAAGGATGACCACAAGAACTATCCCTTAAGATATGGAGTCAGTTCATAAGAGTTTCATGCATCTTTCAAGTTGTACTTTGTCTTCTTTTTGATAAATACTTCATTATCATTACATATTAATAAACCATCATCCCAAGGCAATCTGTTTGCAACTTGAAAAGTCAATACAAGAATGAATGAAGCCCGTTTTGTTTATTCCAGTAACTGTGCTATCTTTTACTTTCGGTTTTCTTTCAGTTACTTGCAAAAGGTCTGTTGTACATGGGTATGAATACCGCAGGGCTGTTCATCCACTACTTATCGGATCGGGCCCAAAGGCACGCATTCCTTGAGACACGGCGTTGCATTGAAGGACAAGTCAAAATGGAACGAGAGAACCAGAGACAGGTTTGAGATTCTTGAGTTAATGAGATATTCTTAGCTCATTAATAAAACTTCTAAAGAAAAGAGGAATCATTTTGCATTAGGAGCGGTTGGTCATGTCCATTCTTCCTCGATTTATTGCCACGGAGATGATTGGTGATATGACTGCTATGGATGATGAATTGCTTCCACAACAGTTTCATAAGACCTACTTTCATCAGTACAAAGATGTCAGGTACGCGTAGCTTCCTATGCAGTGTTATATTCAATACATTTAGGTTGCAAGAATCCACCATGAAATTAACATATACACTGTCTTCTCTCAGCATCCTGTTTGCTGATATAAAAGGCTTCACCTCTCTCTCCTTGACCATGTCGGCTCAGGATTTGGTGCGCACACTCAATGAGTTGTTTGGTCGCTTTGATCGCCTTGCTGAGGTGAGAAAAATTAACCTTTGAGTTTCCCAGACAGTTGGAGAAAAGGAATATGGTCAATACCTTACTGTAGTGTACTGTATTGGAAGCAATGTAGGAAGCTTACTGATTATATTATATCTTTCAATGTTTTAGGAGAATCACTGCATGAGGATAAAGATTCTTGGGGATTGTTATTACTGTGTGTCTGGGGTCCCAGAGCCCCAAACTGCACATGCTCGCTGCTGTGTGGAGATGGGTCTGGCAATGATCAACACTATACGGTGTGTTTGTCACATGATTTGTACAACTACCAAAATGTGTAATTCTCAATATTTCTCCTTCTCTCAGTTTACTGTGCAGAGATGATAAGAAACCTTTTCATACATTTATGTCCTCCAAAGAGAGCTCTCAAATCTTTTGAAGGTGTGTCCAATCCTTCTCCTGCAAAGTTCAGGTCAGACCTTACTAAGATTTACTGAAAACATCATCTTGGGGCAGGCTGGAGCTGAACTCTTTAGTACATTGACCACTCTGGAGTGGGACTGGACACCCTTGATATTGTGGAACATTCATATTCTATTTTTCCTGCATTGTTGTTGCTCTGTGATTTAAGTCTAATTCTGCTGATGAAAACAAAAGCGATTATCCTTCTTTCTTTGTCAGTTATGTACGTAAGGAGCTCAAGACAGATGTGGACATGCGTATCGGGATTCATTCTGGCTCGGTTCTGTGTGGGGTTTTGGGTCTGCAGAAGTGGCAGTTTGATGTGTGGTCTTGGGATGTAGATGTTGCCAACATGCTAGAGGCTGGAGGAATCCCAGGGCAAGTAGACCAGATCATTAGCAGCATGGCCATATGTTTACAATTGATATTAGAATAATAAATCTAATTGTATAATAATAGGAGGATTCATATATCACGAGCAACCCTGGACTGTCTAGCAGGGTTATATGAGACAGAAGAAGGTCGAGGCTATGAGCGGAATGAGTTTTTACGCAAACACAAGATCGACACTTTTCTGATCTGCCATACGCCGCAGGAAGACAAGGAGCCCCCTAAAGTCCGGAGGACCAGCAAAGATGAGACGACATGGAGTGCTGAGCTTCCTTTTGATAACATCATTGGAATGAACTGCGTGAGTCTGCGTTGGCTTCATAAATTGTCCTTAGATCTGAATGCCCTCTCTAGTTACTCATAAGATGTAAAGCTATCAAAATCTGTTAAATAGTGCCACACTATGTTATTCAGTGAATCCTTTAGTAACTTTATCACCAGCATCATTGGCATGGTCCATCACTTTAGAAAATTATTTATAAGTAGCCTCTTGTTTGTGAAACCAAACATAAACATGCTTGCTTACTACATAAAACTTCTGTCATATTTACTCACCCTCGACTTGTTCCAAACCTGTTTGTGTGTGTGTTTTGATTCTGTAACATACACAATGTTGGTACCCAAACAGCTGATGGTATTCATTTACTTCTGCAGTATTGTTTTCCATACTGTAAAAGACAATGGCTAAAAACATCTTCTTTTGTGCTCAACAGAAGAAAGAAACAGGTTTGGAATAACTTGAGGTTGAGTAAATGATGACAGAATTTAAATTTTGGTGTGTACTGTCTATGTGAAAGGCAAAAATATATTATTTGAGTTATTGTCTAAATTGTCGTTTTAATGTTGGAACTACTCTTCATGGGTATGCATGACAGACATATTTTTGAAATCATTGACAGATTGCTAACATTTATCAAAGTGCTGTGCCTTCAAATGATTTAAAATGTAAAAAGAATATTACTGTAAACATGATTTGAGTTGGGCTCCTAATTAAGAATGGTAGTTTATAAGGTATGCATTAATACTGTTATGGCTGATAACCAATGAATATCTGATATTAAAAATCTATTCACTAAAAAAGTGTTTTAAATGCTGCAAGTTATTTTAAACATGATTAATTATAGTTATAAATGATACTTATATATATTTATAGGTTTGCTAAAGAAATGAATACGTAAAATATATATCCAATATCAATCAATATGATAAAAATTAAATTAATAACCATTAATACTATTAATCATAGTTAAATATTTTTTTCAATTGAAATAGATTAAATAAATGTATTGTCATCTTTTAGATCTTAGCAACTTTCACCAATGGCTCCCTGGTGCAGCTGCCCAATCAGATTACTCCTCATTGTGTCGGGTCTCGAGAAATCAACAAGAGAATCAAGCAAGCAATCGAGGTGCGCAGCAGTGAGCGAATGCGAAAAGAACACATCACACCCTTCACGCTGGTCTTCAAAGACACACACATTGAAGGAAAGGTATGGACCAACAAAGAACAACTTGTATTTACAACATAAACTAATACTTATAAGAAGTAGGCCCACACAAAATTTGTTCTTTCAGTTTTCTCAGATGCGAGATGAGATGTTCAAGTCCAACTTGGCCTGCTCGTTCGTAATGCTCCTCTTCATCATGGCCGTTCAGGTCCTCATCCCCTCACCACAGTGAGTTATTACTCTTTTCTCAAAAGCCTACTGCGCACTTTATTTGATTTCGGATATGTAGCAGTATTACGATTTCAATATTGTTCTGTCCTACAGAATCTGTCCTATGGTAATCCAGTTTCTAGTGTTCCTGTTTGTCTATGTGCTACTGCTTCTGGTAACACTGGCTGAGGAATTTAAGAACTCCCCACCGTACTTACAGCATTTGTGCTGCTTGATTCATGAGACCAAGAGCATCCGTAACCTGTTCACCCTCACCGCTATTGCTATTAACTTTGGTGTGGCCTCCTGTGATATTGTGAGTGACCGAATTTATAGTTGTATTTATAGTAATTTATAGTAGCCAAATTAAAATTATTTTCTTCTCTTTTTTTCTCAAAAAACAGTTGTGGTGTAACACAGTTATGGAGGCTGAAGAAAGTAACAAGAACTCTGATCAAAGTGCACAGTGGCCAGTAAACATCTGCACCCATCCAGAGGTACAGCAGATCCAAACTGAATACAGCTTACCAAAAACAGTATTCTGATACAGCCGTCTTAATTTTACCCCATTTCATTATCTCTCTGCAGTTCTTTGTTTTGAGTGGTGTGGTGGCTATGGTGACGTGTGCTGTGTTTCTGAGGCTCAGCTGTCTGTTGAAGTTGGCAGTACTTATGTTAGTCATTGCAGTTTACACATACCTCATTGAGGTAGCCTTCTATGTGCTTTTTATCCGCCAACACCAAAACGGCCAAATTCAGAGGTACAATATCTGTTTTATCAAAAAGGTCATATCATGCAGTGTTTTTTTTTTAAGGGGTTATATGATGTTTCTAAAAATAACATTATTTTGTGGATTTGGTGTAATTAAATGTCTTTATGTGGTTTAAGGTACAAACCACATACTGTACATTATTGTTTCTCCTCTAAGCCCCGCCTCCAGAGGTAGAATTGCTTCACTTTAAAGCCTCTGTGTACAGCCAGCATAGTTTGCTCTGCAGGTTTTAGGAATCAGTCCTCCTTAGATCCGCAATCTAATATTTAGGTTGAACTGTTCTGGAACAGTGTTATGAATACTCCAACTCTTTTGGAGGCACAAACAAAGTACTTTTTAACAGTGTTTCCAGAACATGGCACATGCAGCAACACTACAGCGAGAATAATAGTTCTGCCTTTTTTCTTTGCGCAAACATTTGGGCGGTATTTGCAAATAAACCCACTCTGTGACATACGGACAAGTCATAACTTGTGAATAAAATAATATCTCGTTGGTTTTAAAACATTAATCTTTGCAACTTTAGGGATCTCATCTATGCACTAACAGCTTGTAACAGAGAAGAGGACCATTTTAATCGTATCATATGACCCCTTTAATGTGGTACAGTGTTCGACTTTTAGATATTTAAATGATTTAAGAACAAGCCTTTTTTGTAGTTTTGAAGTATACAGTCTAATAAATGATACATTTTGAATGGCCGTGGCCCTTCTGATGTATACTATATGTATGCTTTTTGCCCAGATCTCAATACCTCAGACGCAAAGGTGTTTCTGTGCTGCTAATGGCCATGTTTGTTGTGGTTGTCCTCTACAACAGTAGACAGGTATTCTATTAAAAGCTTTTTCAATTGTTTAATCATAGAAAATCATGATGCTGTATGCTCCTACTAGTGATTTAAATAATATGCGATTATTAGATTTTTATTTAACAATTAAGAAATGTACTTATTTAAAAACTAAAGTAATAAAAACTGACATCCAGCTTTATATTTATCTGTGTTTATTTCAGTATGATTGAATGAATTACTTCTGCTAATTCTTAGTTAGAAACTACAGCCAGGCTTGACTTCCTGTGGCGTCTTCAGGCCAGGCAGGAAGTGGAGGACATGAAGGAATTGAGGGAGCATAATGAATGTCTGCTGTACAACATCCTTCCTGGTCATGTCGCTCGCCACTTTCTTGAGAGAGACAGAAATAATGAGGTAGTTGCATAGATCGCTGATGAGAGCTCCTAATAGTTTAAAGTTTTGTCAGAGTAAGAAACAATGATATATGTGATAAAACGATCCATACAACTTTCCAGTCACTTGGTTTCACATTAAGGGCTATTTTGAAGCATTTAAATTTTTTTAGTAGTTATGGAGCACTTCCATTTATCCATAAGTAAAATAATACAATTTCCTTTGTGCTCCAAGGACCTGTTCTCTGAATCCTACGAGCAAGTTGGAGTGATGTTTGCTTCCATTCCAGGCTTTACAGATTATTATGAGAAGAAAGAGGTGATTCATCAAGATGTGGAGTGTCTGCGTCTTCTTAATGAGATCATCTCTGACTTTGATGAGGTACGTGGATTTGTGCAACATCCGCTTAGTACCAAATGTCCTAAAAGCCTAAACCCGGACATGCTCATAGTTTTAATTATTTATCATAATATACTGTAATAGTGATAAATTGCAGCGACAGGCTTAATATTTTTACCTTTTGTATCCTCAGCTAATGGAAGAGCCTTACTTTCAGGACATAGAGAAAATAAAAACCATTGGCAGCTGCTACATGGCTGCATCTGGTCTATCTCCTGAAAAACAGGTGTGTGCTACATTTGACATGCCTGACAAGATAACTAGATACATGATATATACCAACGACTATATCAATATCAACCAGTGTTGATTATATTATAAGCATCAGTTTTATGAGATCAATGTTGGAATAATATATATATATATATATATATATGTATATATATATATATACACACACACACACACATATACAGTGGTTACGGAAAGTATTCAGACCCCTTTAAATTTTTCACCCTTTTTTATATTGCAGCCATTTGCTGAAATCATTTAAGTTCATAACTTTCCCTCATTAATGTAAACACAGCACCCCATTTTGACAGAAATTGTTGACATTTTTGCAGATTTATTAAAAAAGAAAAACTGAAATATCACATGATCCTAAGTATCCAGACCCTTTGGTCAGTATGTAGCAGAAGAACCCTTTTGATCAAATACAGCCATGAGTCTTTTTGGGAAAGATGCAACAAGTTTTTCACACCTGGATTTGGGGATCCTCTCCAGTTTTGTCAGGTTGGATGGTAAACGTTGGTCTCTCCAGAGATGGGATTGGGTTTAAGTCAGGGCTGTGTTTGGGCCATTTTAGAACAGTCACAGAGTTCCTTAGGGTCATTGCGTAATCAAACACAGCTGGACTCACATGACGGTGTAGAACCATCTCAAGGATGATCAGAAGAAATGGACAGCACCTGAGTTAAATATATGAGTCTCACAGCAAAGGGTCTGAATACTTAGGACCATGTGATATTTCAGTTTTTCCTTTTTAATAAATCTGCAAAAATGTCAACAATTCTGTGTTTTTCTGTCAGTATGGGGTGCTGTGTGTACATTAATGAAGAAAAAATTGAACTTGAATGATTTTAGCAAATGGCTGAAATATAAACTTAAGGAGGTCTGATTACTGTCCGGACCCACTGTACATACAACCAGTATTTATTAATAATATTTTGAAAATATTTACACATACATACATTTATATATTTATGTTCTTCTATTTTAAATACAAAATATATTTAACATATTAACAACATATTTGTCTTAAGTATATACATGCATGTGTGTTTATTTATACATAATAAATATACACAATATACGCACACATATATTAGGTAAACCAAAACTTATTTTGGATGCGATTAATTGTTTGACAGCACTCAATCTGTCGGTAACACTTTACAATAAGGTTTATTATTTAACTACATTAGTACTTAACTTAGTACTTTGAATTGTTCTTTGTTTGTTTATGTTAATTCAGTAGCTAATGTTAACAAATGAGGCCTTCTTGTAAAGTGTTACCAATATGTCCATATAGTTTTTATTCATTTTTGTATTTTTTTTTATTTAATTGCAATGTTATATGAATGTGTTCTAATGGTTTTAGTTTTAGTTATCAGTTGTAGTCCATAATAGTAACACTGACTTTCAGTTGTATTTTTTTTTGTTTTGTTTTAAGAGAGAACTAGCACTTCTGCTAAAGAGATGAGATGTCGTATTTTGTACATCTGCGTCTATTTAAATCTCTGTCACAAAGAACATGACCATCTTCTGTGTAACTGTTCTTATGGTTCTCACAGATGGTATTACCTGTTGATGAAAGTCTGACCGAATCCATGGGAGTAAAAGCTAAATCGGCATCCCTGTGTAAAGACGCTCTTTTAAAGGCAGGTGAGTGTCTAATTTTGATGTCCATATACAAAAGAAAAATATGAATAATTCCAGCTACATTCTATCTGGAGGAAGCAGTTTATTTCTAATGTGCCCCTCATAACTAAACCAGTGGGCTGTAGCCTTTACTTCCTGCTGTGAAGACTCATGAATGCAACAAGCTATGAAAGAGGTTCTGAAAACGGTTTCTTTTCTGCAGCCATTAAAACACAACAGTGGTTATTTAAATATAGATAATACGTTCTGTGACTAGATTCACTTTTTCTAAGAATTAAACAGTGGTTTGAGGCAACAAATGAAGAGTTTTAAGTTTAGGTTTGGTGGTGAAGGAATTTTCACCCAGAAATTGCTGTAACAGTTACATTAAGGAATTGTTTCTTTAAATTATTTATCAGTCTTAATTGGTAACACTTTACAATAAGGTTCATTAGTTAACATGAACTAAGAATAATCAAAACTTCTACAGCCTTTATTCATGCGTTATTAAAATCACAGGTTTTGTTTGTTAACATTAGTTAATGCACTGTGAGCTAACGTGAACAAACAACTAACTAAAATAGCTAATTAAAACTAAGCAAAGCAAAAACCTCATGAGCTCTTCATATAGCTTAAACTAACCAAACAGATGAGTCATATATCAAATGAAAGCTCTCATTCCCCCAAATGTGATTCATTTTTATCATATATTTAGCACATTTCAGAGAATAATTATCGAAGGTATCATTTTTTTTCTCTTTGCTGCCTTTTAGTGAAATCAAATGAAATGATATAGGGAGTTGGACTTGTAACCCAAATGTCGTGGGTTCGAGTCCCAGGTCCTGTAGGGATTGTAGGTGGGGAGAGTGAATACCCAGCACTCTCTCCACCTTCAATACCACGACTGAGGCTCACTGCTCCGGGTGTGTGTGTGTGTGAGTGGCTGTGTGTTTGCACTTGAATGGGTTAAACACAGCACAAATTCCTCTTACTAGTTCTATACTAGTAGCCTAGTATGGGAAACAGTACCAAACATACACTTCACGTCCTTTTCATTTCCTTTCAGTGTTTGGAGGCACTATTTCACGGATGTACCGATTACCAACGACTGATGGAAACCACCTGCGTGTCCTGGAGCAGATGGCAGAGAGCGTGCTGTCCCTGCACATACCAAGACAGTTCGTCAAACTACTGCTGGAGGAAGATGCTGCCAGGTAAACACAGTTCACTGTTAGTGCTCATTTTTAGAATGACTCTTTTAAAAGGGGACATGAGTGGAGAATCTAAATTTCCTTGTATTTATACAAGCCACAATGAAAACATACATCAAATGTAACTGAGTCCACAGTTTGAAATATGATTTTTAGTTTTCTACACTTCAAGATTAAAAGAATAGGTGACTCAAAAATGAAAATGTCCACACCTTCAGTCCATCCAAGATGTTTGTTTTTTCATCTGGATGGATTTGCAGAAATGCAATATTACATCAGTTGCTTACTTATGAATGGGTGCCGTCAGAATTAAACAGTTTAATCCACAAGTAATCCATACAACTGCATTTCAATTAACATTTTGTAATATGGAAAATAAATATATGTGTGTTCATAACTTATTGTAATGAGCTTTATTTCCTCCAATGCATTGGTTTAGAACTGTTTTGGGCTCTTTGCATATTTCTCTCCTGATTCAGGCGGGACAGTTTTTTACTGGAGAAAGCATTTTGATATATAAATGAAATTTTAATGATGCATTTGTTTCTTACAAGCATGCAGCTTTGCATTTCACAATACATTGTTTGTGGATTGTTTTTATCAGCTGTTTGACGGCACTCATTCACTGCAGATGATCCATTTCTCCAAATGTTTCATGATGAACCTGATGCATCTTAAAGGCCTGATGGTGTGGAAATTTTCTGCCAATTTAAATTTTTAGGTGCACTGTTCCTTTAAGAGTTGGCCAAAACTCACTTTTGTGCAGCACATTGCATTTTGACAGTGTGGAAATGACATGGATTTGTAAGATTTTGGGAAGATTTTGTTCTATTGCTGCAAATTTGTGTCTGCACGCAGGGTGTGTGAGTTAGAAGAGTTGGGAGAGTTGTCCCCATGCTGGGAGAATCTGAGGAGACAGATCATCACTCAGTACCAGACTATCATCCTCACCTATCAGGAGACTCTCAGTAATTTACATGAATACAAGGGTAAGTGTTGTGGCACCTGCTCAAGCAGAACAAGGAAATGAGAGTGCTTTAATTAGGTGATTTCACCTATTTATCTGATTCTTCACCTACTATACATCAGGTCCTTCCTTCAAGTCTAGCACTCTGAAAGGAGAGAAAAAACTAGAGTTCATACCTACAAACCTCCACGTTCAGAGGATGAGAGTGCAGGGCGAGTCTGGATATGGTGAGATACCTGTGGTCAATATTTGCATCTGAATATTGAAATTCTTGAGTATTCTGTTGAAATTGGTTTGGTAATGTATATCTCTGAACAGATCGCACATATGATGTGGTGACTACAGGGGCCCCTGCGGCGCATCATCAGGGCTTTAAGGGCAGTGGATTGAGGAAACTCATTCAGAAATTTGAGGAAGCCAAAAAGCAGTAAGAATTTTTTTTAAATAAATATTAATCAAAGTTTTTGTGTTGCACTGCTAGGTTTCTTTGATTTTCTAATTCAGTTTTTATTATTATCTGTTTTCTGTATCATTGTGTTAAACTTGTAGCAAGAGCTACAGTATGGAAGCTTTTTTGCTGCAAAATAAAAAAGTTTAGAATTTAGAATTTTGATCTCAGAAGTTTATGTCTTGCAGTCGTTAATTATAGACAGAATTGTAATGCGTGAACTATGGAAGCCGTTTCCACTAAAGACTAAAAAAAATAAAAAGTGTATTGGCAACTTTTTATCCCATAATTACGACTTTTCTTTGCAAATGCATCTCAGAATTTCATCATATAAAGTGACAATTCTGACTTTTTTAGAATTATGAGATAGAAAGTCACAACTTACAGTTGTGAGACATAAAATTAGATTTGGGGGACATAAACTCACAATCCTGACTTTTTTCTTAAAGTTGTAGGGCCGGTTTCCTGGTTAGGAATTAGATTATGCCAGGACTAGACCTTTGATAATTTAGGACTTTTAAGAATTTTTAGAAACATGTCTTACAAAAATGCGTTATCTGTAAGAATTTTAAGACCAAGCAATGGCAATGATGTACAGTATTTTAAGATATCTCAGTGCAAGCTTTTTCCAGTTTAGACAGCTCTTAACATTTATTTTAATTTAGGACTAGTCTTAAACCCTGTTCAGGAAATTGCCCCATAAAGTCCAGTTCTAAGGAGGAGAAAGAAAATGTTCTCAGTATTGCAAGTCCATATCTCACAATTCTGACTCAACCTGCATACACAGTTTAATTAAAAAAAGTTAGAATTGTGAGATAAAAAGTTGCAATTACCTTTTTTATTTTTTAATTCAGTGGTGGAAATGGGCTTTTTTATAAACTCAAAATTAAATCATAATTGCAAAATTTAAAAAAAAATCTAAATTGTGGCATTTAATCTCAATTTAAACTAATTCTCTGGCACTAATTCACTTTTATCTTATGACTGAGATTTTAATCGGTTGACTTTATGTTGTTTGCTTTCTGATCAGTTCAAGTGAGAGTGAAGGGTAAGTTCCAGGGTTTTTTTCAGTCATATTAATGTGTGGTGGTGTTTCATCTTGTTTATGACCGGTTAGCGTTGAGTCCTTTGCTTCACTTCCATTAAATGTGAAGGATCTTTCTTGTTTGCACAACATTTGTGTTTTTAAAGATGATGTTTTTGCACAAAACCGCTGTCGCACGCCATCCAATTATGTGCACTCAGCATTTGTGTGCGTTTCCTGTGTGTGCTTGTATATCACACCATCTCATTTGCAGAATAGTCCACTTAGTCTACAAGTGATAACAAATGAGGAATTGGAGAATATGTAGTTGTTTTGTTTTAAATGATCTGTCTCGTTTCAGTGCCGGGGAATCGGCTCCACTTTATATGCGGTACCAGCCACAGGATGTGATGAAAGCTAAAGAAATCATTTCCCATATCAACACTCTGAAGACGCAGGTCAGCTACTACACAGAGCGGCTGTCCCGCGCTGCCAAAGAGCACTCAACCAATGCACTGGAGAGGACCCTAGCTATCCTCACAGACAAGGTGAGAGGATTTGCAGTCTGTTCTCTGTCCGTCTAATGCATATTTCACACAAAACTGGATAGAGCTGACTGAAATCCACAGTCCTTTCTGATTGTCTGGCTTTACACAACTAAACAAGGACACACTGTACAACTCTTCCAAAGATATACCGAGTTTTGCTTGAGGCACATAAACTAGCAATTAAACTATTTGTATTTTTTAACTAATAAGTCATAGAAATGCTATTTTTGATTTTGAACACATTTCTTCTAGTCTCCATTTACCTTTCAAACTGTTTCTGAAAACCCCAGGGATTTGCAAAGGGGTCATTAGTGAAAGCTATTTTAAGGTGTCTCTCATGCACAATAGATCTACCGAGTAAAAGCTGTTGAAGTCCTCTTAAAGAGTAAGTGCCATCCCTGTGTCTCTCAGACGCGGCAGCTGGTGACAGTGTGTGACAGTAAGCTGCTGACTACAGCTATCCAGGCACTGAGTGCTGCACGCCCAGAGTTCATCGCCTCCAGAGGCTCCCCGTCCACCCATGACACTGAGCGCGTGGTCCTGAGGAACGACCAGGGCTCTCCACAGGCCAAATGGAGCGGGAAAGGAAACAGAGCGTCCGTAAACTTAAACTGGCAGGAGGAGGAATGGGTAAGATTCAGAGACTGACATTATTGTTGTCTCATTAATTGACCTAGAAACTGATATATGTCTGTTTCTGCTTCAGGAAAAGATCTGGCTCAATGTGGATAAGAGTCTGGAGTGTGTGATCCGCTGCGTCGACAGGCTGCTGACGAGAGAGCGCTCGCAGAGCGACAGCAGTGAAGACGTCTTCCTGTCAGACCAGCAGGCTGACACCAGCAAGAGAGGTAGCCAGGGAAATGCTTTCTGGATCAACCCTGGTGATGGTCGCTCCATCCCCCTGACCTCATCCCACCCTCTTTCAGCTCAGTCTTCTTCACCATTATTACCACCGTTCTCATCACCCTTACTCAACCCCGCATGCCCGTCCAGTTCTAACACTCACTCCTGTAGGTTCTGTTTTGATTCCTTTTAGAACTTTAGAATGCTTTCAGTTTTACATCCTCTTCTAGTTGCATACGTGATAATTCTGCACAACATTTCTCTTGACATTTTTTAACCATAAAGGAGACAAAAGCTGTTTTAGGATACTTTTAAAATGAGTACTTGGTAGGGTTAAAATATACATTAAAACATATACATATATATACTTAAAATGGCAATTATTACGAGTTATGAAAGATTCATGTATTGGGAGTCCCAGACAACCGTTGATATGCATGGTCAAAAACACTTTCATTTCCTTATAATTTGCATTTATTTTTATCTTATTTATTCAAGGATTCGCAAGCAATTTGTTTCATTTTTTCAAACCCCTCTGGTGATTGGTCTATTTCATTTAAAGCAGTGTTTGTGAGCTTTTAAATCTCCAAGAGCAGCACTTAGTGACAAAGAATGCACTTACATGTTCATTCAGACCAACATGAAAAGACAGAAAAGTGGGCAAGCAATATGCAAATGTTTAATTTTGAAATTAAAATGAAATAGCTTAGGACTCGTTTTAAAAATGACTCGTTTCAATGATTCAGAGACTAGTCTTTTTTTCAAGATAGATAATAAGTTTATTTTTGCAGGATGTTTTCATTCATTAGAGCTGTTACACACTGCATGAAAGGTCATTTTATAAAAAAAATCATAATAGGGGCACTTTAAGTATGAATTGAAAGTAGCATTTTGAATACTTAATTGCATGTTTACAGCAATTGAATTTACTCTATTTCATTAATAATGAATTATCTGTTAGCACAGGTTTTTAAAAATACACTTTAAAGATTTTAAGTACGCTACAAGTGCATGTTCTTTTTCACGAGAGTTTTCGTTGCCAGAGACTAGAAAATATAGAGTTAAATGAAATGCAGCAAAATGCCTGTTTGCAGTTGCTTTTGTTTTGACATGCACCTATATGCTAACAAACCAGAAATGACATGACAAGATTTCATAAGAGGCTTTTTAAAAACGATTAGTATTGGCACCGTTGTCTTTACCAACGCTCTCTGTTTGGCTTTAGATGGCAGTCCCAGTGTTGAAGGCTCTTCTCCTGGTAAGCCTCTCAGTGCAACTGTTTGTACCAGCTGTAGCTATATTTGTGGGCTGTCCAGTTTACCTGTCTGTGTTTATGGCTCTAGGTGAATGGAGTGATGCTCTGTATCCTCTCCTGACCACCCTGAATGAGTGTGTAGCAATGATGAGCGACAAAGCCAAGAAGTCCATGGTGTTTCTTCTGATGCAAGACAGCGCTCCGACTATCGCCATGAGTTTGTCACTGCAGTACCGCAGAGATGTGGTGTTCTGTCAGACAGTTAGTACAGACTATTTAAAGAGATAAACAGCGTCATTTAATTGCCAATCGGTTCTAACCAGGCCCACTTAGAATGTGCTCTGTAGAAAGTTCCAGTGATTTCCACAGAAATGAGAAACTCTTCTCAGTTATAAAATTCTGTGAATCTTATTGCTTTTAATTACATTAAATCTGTTAAACATTTCAGCTAATTTGATGATGTGTTTAGCTACCGATAAGGGTATAGCTGGACTTATTACAATGTTTTAAATTGATTTCAATAAAAATAACAAAAGATAAAATCATTTTGTCAAGGCCTGTACTGATATACTTTAAATATATTTCAAAATATACAAATAAATGTTACCAAAAAGTATATCGCCAATATTAGATTTACATAAATATGTTTGAAGTGTTTCATATTTGTTTTTCCTATTTAGTATTTATATATATATATATATAAGCAAAATATATTTTTAATTCCTCAAGCTGCACTGTTACAATATAAATATATTGTGGCAAAAAAACTGGCAAAAATTGATTTGTATGTTTTTCATATTGCAAATGGTTACAGAGTACTCTACAAAACACTTAAAAAATATGCAATTTTTTGCATATTATGATTATAAATAAAAATATCATACATTCTGCTAATATACAAATTTCTTCGTAGCTGACGGCCCTGATCTGTGGGTTTGTGGTAAAGCTGAGGAACTGTCTAGGTGACAGCGGCTTTCTCAGACAGCTCCACACTATTGGCTTACTGGTCCAGTTTGAGGGGCTCCTGAGCACCTACGGTAAACATACAAACACGTTTCAGTTCAGCTTGCACTTATCTGAATGTGAACCCTAACCTCCTCTTTTATCTTAAAGGGGAGGAACTCGCCATGTTGGAAGACATGAGTGTAGGTGCCATGGACCTCCGAAATGTCACCTTTAAAGTGACCCAGGCCACCTCCACCTTCAGCCCCGACATGCTGCCTGTCATCACGGGCAACAGAGATGGGTTTAACGTGCGTGTTCCTTTACCGGCAGCGATGTTTGATGCGTTACCACGGGAGATCCAAAACGGGATGCTGCTGCGAGTTCAACCGGTGTTATTCAACGTAGGAATCAATGAGCAACAAACGCTAGCGGAAAAGTAAGTATACTGTATGAATTAAATACACTTTCTGTTTCTTTGTATGGACTTATTACATCACACTGGTTTTCATTCACTTATAACTGCATGGATTATCAATATTTATATGAAAGCAGGTTACACTTTATTTTAAAGGGGTCATACAGTGTACACAACCACCCTACAATTATAAAGATCTACCAGTAGTTTTATTAAATTAAAAAAAGAATAAGTTGCCGCTTCTGAAATCAAGCCATTCTCAAATGCATGTCAGTGTGGCGTCACACAGACAGAGGCCACTCCCACTATAGTTGATTGACAGCAGCGTGTCACACAGACTGAACTGGTGTCTTACCTCAGACCCGCCCTGAGTGATCCGTCATCAGACCGAGACGCAGAGACAAGCAAGACTCCTAAGAGATTGAGGTGTTTTGTTGTTGAATGTATTAATGAAGAGAGCAGTAGTCATTTACTCCCGACACCTGAGTGACTGAAGATTAACGTTACGGAAGATTAACGTTATGTTTGGTTCTGAAGGGAAACGCCCCCTCGATCAACCGGAATGTGTTTATGTTCACGCGAATCATTCATGATCCAGCCTCACCTACATAAGCAGTGAGTATAATGTCTTTTAATGAATCTTTGCAAATCACCTTTCCTAATAATGGGCTAATTAGCAAGTTTCACTATGAATACAGCTAAAAAAAAATATCCTCCGAGAGCGCCTCAGAAAAGAGGGGAGGAGTCAGCGGAGCTCGTGAAGATTTAAAGGGGAAGTACACAGAACAGAGTGATTTCTAAAGAGTTGTTTTTGACGGGGGAAAAATGGGATTTTTTTTACTGTTTTTTTACCGTAATCTTTGAGAAATTTTAAAACAAACTATTTTACAAACTTTCCATTTAGACCCTAAAGAATCATATTAACTTGTGGAAAATTGGCTTTGTATGACCCCTTTAACATAACAAAGCTTAGTAATAATCAGTAATAATCATTTTAATTGATTTAAATCATTATATTTAATGCAAGTAACAAAAGAAACAAATAAATTAATTTTTCAAAATATGCATATTAGGTCAGGTTTAAAAAGCAAAGCCACATTAAGGGTTCCCTAACCCACAAAAAAAATAAACCCTGGTCAATAAAATTTGAGGTTGAACAGATTTTTAAAAAATTGATAAATTGTGAAAATGGAAATATTTTGAAATATGTTTACAACTTAAAGTTTTTTTTTTTTTCGGAATAAATTTTCAAATGTATTTTACTCCTGTTATGCAACACAATTATTAATGCAGCATTATTACATTTGTCAGTGTCGCATGATCCTTCAGAAATGATTCTAATATGCTGATTTGCTGCACAAGAAACATTTCTTATTATTATCATATGTTGAAACAGTTTTGATGCTTCATATTTTTCTGGAAACGGTTACAGATAATATTTTTAAGCATTACTTGATTAAAGTTAAAAGAACAGTATTTATTTGAAATAGAAATCATTTAAACATTAGATGTCTCCTCTGTTACTATTTTCATTAGTAGTTGCAGCTCCAGCTCCTTTTGAGAAAGCCTTCATAAAGTGAATGTTTAAAAGCATCAGGAAACACGAGGACATGGGTCACGTCCACTTGAAATAAAGTGCAAAGCAGCCACTTTTCCTGTCCTCCAGAATAAGAGGTCTTTGACACACAGTCGTCAGAAGCTGTGGAGTTCTCCTGCTGATGGTTAGCGAATAATAAACACTTCAGCGCCTTCTATTCCTCCCTCGGCTGCACGTTTGACTAAGACTATGAGACATAAAGGCTCTCTGGTCTGTTACCAAAAGATGCGTTTCAGCCCGCAGTATAAGTGTCCCAAGTCACACTTTTGTCATTTCATGCTTTAAAAGGGTCATATCATGAAAAACTGGATTTTTCTTGCTCTTTTGAAGAGTTTGGTGTAGTATGTGGACATTCACAAAATGCAACGTTTCCCAGTACACCCATGAACATTTATTTAAAACACCTAAAAATAGAGGTTCTTTATTGGCATCATCTATGGTTCCATATAGAACTTGTAACGTCCATGGAATCTTTCAATTTCACTAAAGATCTTTAGAATGGAATTTTGTTTTAGATCATTAAAATGTTCTTTACACTAAATAAAAATAGTTCTTTTAAGAATTGTTCACCGACTGGTTCTTTGGGACCCAAAATTGTTCTTTGGTCTATGGTACTGCGGTCAAACATTAACAAAAAAAACAAAAAAAAAACATCAAGATATATTCAACAACCTGCTCAATAACAGCCAAAGCCAGCAAAATATGAAATATCACATTTCGCCTTCTCCATTCTCATATTTTTTATTCAATTTGAATTAACTTTTAATAATCAATAAATGTGTCTGTTCAACATAATTCCTAATCTAAACCTAAAAATTATTTCACAAAACGGTATAAATTAAATTAAAGGCAAGGCATGTGATTTTTTAAAAAATGCTTTATAAAAAGATTTGGGCTGTTTAGCAAAACAAACTTGTAGTCGATCAGCAGAAAGGGGCGTGTCTATTCTCTGGAACAGCCTTCCTGATAACGTTTGGGGTTCAGACACACTCTCTCTGTTTAAATCTAGATTAAAGACAGATCTTTTTAGCC
>JAUCMT010000036.1:13074576-13091335 GCA_032357475.1 Enteromius thamalakanensis
CAAACTAATAATTTGTAACATATACCTAACAAAGTTGTAGGCTTCTGAAGAAAATTTGAAGTGATTTATTTTTCCTTTTAGGTCAAAAAAAATTTTGCTCACCTCAGATTAGAGCAGTCTTGACCACATGTAAACAGGAGGTGTGACAAGTTACCCCAACAACTTACCCCTCTTTTAAAATGGGGTTGTCTCAAGTATGTACACTAATTCCACTCGAGATACTCGCCTATATTATAAATATCAAAAGTCTGATGATTTTTGGCAGTTATGGACACCTTTTTGGTGCTACATTAATAATTTCTCTTGACTCTCTATTCTGTGGTGCATATTTAGCCCCTAGCCTGATTATGTTAATTTGTTTACTTGTTTGTATAGTTCACATTATTTCTTACTGTATAGCTGAGACTATATTTGTATGTGCATGTGCATTAAAATAACCGAAAATTCATTTAAAAAAAAAAGTGTATATTCAGCATATTATTTGGCTTTGTTTTATGTTTACTAGCAATTTCTGAGTAAAAAAAATATTCTACACACTGATCTATAATATGTATGTATAAATAGATAGATCAGAAACTATTTGTTTGATGAGAGGAACCTCGAATGATTGCGGCACGAAAAGAAGTGTACAGTAAGTTAAAAAGGCGTTTTAGGCATGTTTCGTTTCGCAATGCAGTAAAACAACCAACTGTTTAAAAAGATTATGTTAACCTATGTGAACGTATTTCTTCTCGTCAACTCCAATTGGCAAAGTTTTGGATACTGAAGTCGAGTAGGTTTTCACAAAAAAAAAAAAAAAAAAGCAGTAATCAATTTTCTAGGCTATTTGTGAGGTTTTGCATAAGCTAACGTTACAACCCCTCCTGCAAGTTATTCTCCAAACAGCAGCAAGCGTGAGCTGATAAGAATGTTGTCACGTGACGCAGCGCTCAGAGTTTCTTCACTCACTCTCTGCAACGCTCATCAAACTGATCGGTTTGATCTTTGAACAGTGGGAATAAAAAAAAAATGTCGATCACAGTGGAAGAGATTAAAAACAAACTTCAGTTTCCTGGGGATGACCTTGTTTTCTTCGTTAATGGAAAAAAGGTATAATTGCATGATTGCATAATTGCATTGTTTAATGTGTTTTACTATTTATCTATTGCCAGTATTTAAAATTTATTTTCCATTGTTAATTCCGGGCAGATCACTGAGAAGAATGCAGAGCCTGAGAAAACACTCTTGACATATCTAAGGAGAAACTGTATCCTTTTGATCTTCCGTTTTTGTAAACAGCCTCTCTATTGGATATAAATGCTGCTTTCTCAAAAAAAATGAAAAAAATATTAGACCATAACCACAGCATTTATGAGCCACTGTTATTCCTGTAGTCTGGATTTTTTGGTTTAACTGAATTGTTTGCTGCTGGGGTTTTGGTCACTTTATAATGGGTTGCTCACATCACAGCCAGGCAGTTTATTTCTTAATATGTATTATGAGACATATATCTCAAATGAAAATCACAGATTTGGTTCCATGTGATCAAGACACAAGGGATAAAAACAGATTTAACTTTGAGATATATATATTATAATAGTTTACTTGATTTAGAACTTTCTGTAAACCAAAACAGGCACGTTCATGTAACTAGTTTTATAAGTCAAACATTTGATTTGTATAACAAAGTAAACTAAATGAACCATGAACCATCAAATATAATTTTATGGGTGAACGGAGCTAAATCAACAAAGGGTCAGGCTGAATAGAAATAACTCATTTGCACTTACAGTATGTATTTATAATTGGTTAATCTTTATTTTTGTCCTCAGTGTTAGGACATTAACTATTTACATAACTGCCATGTGATGTCAAACATGTGAGATATATTGATCCAAAAGTGTTGTTTTTGAATGAATGAATATCAGCTATGACGAAATCATACATTTCATTATTTTACAGTCTTCAAGCTGTTTTCCTTAGTGTCACTGCTTACAGTGGGTCTGACGGGAACCAAACTTGGATGTGCTGAAGGAGGCTGTGGAGCCTGCACTGTAATGGTGTCCAAATATCATCCACATCAAAACCGGATTATGTATCTTTTATAAACATCTTTCAATAAAGTGCATTGCTGTTCTTAATGCACGTAAAAGGTTCATAATTAATTTATCATTAGTAACGGATTCTAAAACATAGTTATGTCCTTGATTATGTACTCCTTTAGTCACCATGCGGTTAATGCTTGCCTGGCTCCTCTATGTTCTTTGCATCACTGTGCAGTAACAACCGTGGAGGGCATCGGTAGCGTGGCGAGCAAGCTACATCCTGTACAGGTCACAGTTTTATCTTATTCTCTCAGAATTGCAGATCATTTTGAGAAAAGCTTGTCACACTATAACATTAAAGCATAACCTCATTCATCCTTCATTCATTCAAGTTTGTCAGCATTAGCTGTATCACTTGATATGCTGGTGGTCTGCTCATTTGTGGGGCAGTATCTATAACAACAATAATCTTT
This sequence comes from Enteromius thamalakanensis, assembly GCA_032357475.1. Classification (NCBI taxonomy): domain Eukaryota; kingdom Metazoa; phylum Chordata; class Actinopteri; order Cypriniformes; family Cyprinidae; genus Enteromius; species Enteromius thamalakanensis. The sequence continues at coordinate 13,077,074 of JAUCMT010000036.1, forward strand.
TTTTATCAAGGAGCGAATTGCAAAGGCTCATGGGTCACAGTGTGGGTTCTGCACTCCAGGAATTGTGATGTCTATGTACGCTCTTTTGAGAAACAATTCTCAACCCAGCATGCATGACATTCAAGAGGCTTTTCAAGGTATAGTAAAAGTAATAACTTCTGCATCTTGTTAAATTTAATGAATTAAGGTAATGTAGCTATATCTTTTTTAAATAATTTTGTTTTGTTTGCACACAGGTAATTTGTGTCGCTGCACTGGATACAGACCAATTCTAGAAGGCTACAGAACATTCACAAAGGTAAATTAACTGAGTAAGGCCTGCTATGATAATAATAATAATATATATTTAATATAAAAAGGAACTCCCAGGAGTCTACACTGAATATTTTCAGTGAGTTTTAATAGTATGTAGATAAAAAACTTCCAAAAATTGTTTCATTAAATATTTTTGGTTTGTTTAAAATTTATTACATTTATATAATAATCATGAACACTATGAATCCCTTTTCAAAACTATTTTTGATTTGTTCTGAATTACTCCGGTACACCTATAATAAGTGTTCATAATTCTGACTGCTCTGCAAAAAAAATATATATATTTTTTTAGCCAAATGTCTTCTTTCCAGACAAAATATCAAAACAAATCCTAAATCAAGACAAAAAAATAGAATATTTGTCTTATTTTCAGAAGAATCTATTTAATATGAAATGTTTTTGCTTGAAATAAGTAATAATCTGCCAATGGAGGGAGCAAAATAATCTTGTTTCTGTTTGAAAAAATTATTTTGCTTACCACATTGGCAGATTATTTTGCTTGCTCTAAGCAAAAAGTCATTTAATTTTGAGTTGGGTTTTTTTCGAAAGAATTTTAGATATTTTAGCCAGAAACAAGAAAAAAACGTAGGCTAGAAAAGCATTTTGCAGTGTATTTAGTCTGGTTTGTGTATGTACCACTGCCAAATAGTACCTGTGTGATAGGTTGATGTCATCATAGACATCAACAGAAAGAAGTAGCTCTGGCTACAATGTTTTTCCGCAACACACACAAAGTTCTGTTTATTAACCACTAGAGCACCAAAGGTTATGGACGGCAGCTTTAATATTTCAAGTTAATATAGTATATAAGATAGATGTAATTGGCACAATTTAAGAAGAGTGACCCAGAATGAACAGTGACCAAATTTGACAAAACAGCAAACAGGACACAAGTAGGTATGGGAGGTGTGGAGCAGTCAAACAACAGCCAAGACACAGAAATCGAATGCTGGCAAGTTGAGGAACGTTGATACCTGCCCCGAGTGTGATGAGCACTGAACCGGTCTGGCTGCCAGGCATAGTGAACCAGTTGGCAGCGAGAGTCTGCGAGATAAACATTGAAGGAACTAAAACCTAAAAAGCTTGCACAGACAAGTAACTAATCAAGTCAATCATGGTGCAGATGTAATAAAATGGAAAAATCTTGTTAGGACTTGTTTGAATTTCCCACATGAATAAGAATACACTAATGTCAAATGTTCAACAGAATTACCATAGGGAATATATTTATGTTTAATGTCTGCCTCTTTTTAATTTCAGGATGGGGGATGTTGTGGTGGAAAAGGACAAAGTAATGGCTGCTGCATGACTAATGGACACATGCAAGACCATGTCAATGTGAGTAAAACAGACATCCACACACCATGTTCTACTTTCTCTGAGTACAAACACGTTTTTGTCCTAAAGCATTGCCATTCATGATAAACCTGTAGCATACTGGGATATGAAAATCAATGACATGGCGGCCATTGCAGTCTCAGAGAAAAGCAGTCACATGTTTGAACGCATGTGAGGTCCAACATACAGCCATGAAACAAACTGTAGATGTTTCAAGATCACTGTTTTACAGTCACAGTATGCAATGTTTAGAACTAAATGTTATTTCTTTCTTTGTTTTCAGGACAATTCAATGCTTCCAGCTCAGAAATTGTATGACCAAGCTGAGTTTATGCCACTGGACCCTACACAAGAGATTATTTTCCCGCCTGAGCTCATGGTCCGTATAAAACAAGTTCAATCAAAATACATCAAAGTAAAATGAGGAGACTGATTTGCTGCATTAAAAGAAAGACTTTAACTTAAATGTGTGCTCTACAGAGTTTAAGTAAACAACCCCAGAGAGAGCTAAGGTTTGTTGGGGAACGAGTGCTTTGGATACAACCTTGCTCTCTTGAAAAACTCTTGGAGCTGAAGGCGACTTACCCAAATGCTAAACTAGTGGTTGGGAACACAGAAGTTGGTGAGTCCAACATACATTACAAATACTAATGTTTGAATCACTCTGCTTGTTTGTGTTTGCTCATTCTAGACAAGGACTCTGTTTGAAATTGCATATTCATGTTCTTTATATATAAATATAGTCTAGGTGTTCTACATTTGGCGTATTGTCATGGTCACACTATCGTCATGGGAATACTTTGAATTCAGACATATTACTCATTTCATATTTAAATTCAGATGCAGCCATGCTTCCTTTTTTACATTTAAGCCAGTAGATGATAAAAAGATTATAAATCTTTATCAGAGATTGAAAAATGACTGTCTCTAATATAGAGTCATTGAATCAACATCAATCATTTGTTTGGTCTGATTTTTGGAGTAACTGCTTTTGCTAAATTCCATAGGTATGTTTACATGTTATGAGTGAAACAAACATGTTGTTTTTCTTTGTGCAGTACTCATCAACATAAGTCTCTCTTCTAGGTATTGAGATGAAATTCAAAAACCTTCTTTACCCTGTGATTCTGGCACCATCTTACATCCCTGAACTGAACATCATCCAACACACACAGGATGGTAAGAGAGTCATACGCTGTCAGTGTATGTTGTTCGATGGTTTATTGCAAATATTATTTGTCAATATATTCAAAAGTTATAGAGTTAGAACTGCATCTTGTCTGGCATTTCACTGCTTTGGATAAGTTACAGTTGCCAGTTAATCTTGGCTTGTTTTTGGTTCACAGGTATTCAAGTTGGTGCGTCAGTGACGTTGACTGTGCTGGGGGACGTGTTGCGTGCAGCGGTGGAGAAGCTGCCCGCTCATCGGACTGAGGTCTTTAAGGCTGTACTTGAGCAGCTGCGTTGGTTTGCAGGACAGCAGATCAGAAATGTTGCGGTATGTCATTTTCCTGAAGATAAAAAGTCCTAAAAAGTGTTTTATGTACAGTAAGTTATTGGACTTGAAAGTTACAGTCAAATGTCAATTTAATGGCTTTTTGATTAAATGAAGTGACTTACTTGAACAACAAAACATAAAATTAATGATTAAAGTCACATTATTTCCTTTTACATGATATACATTATATTGATGCTTTCAGGCTGTTGGTGGCAATATTATGACAGCTAGTCCCATTTCAGACCTCAATCCTGTGTTTATGGCAGCTGGCTGCAAGCTAACAGTGATGTCCAAAGGTACAATGTTTTTTTTTCTTGTTTAAGGATCAAAGGTTGAAGCATTTTGTGATCTGATGCAGAATATAGAGGCAGTTAATGTAGAGAAAACATGCAATCTCTAGTGATATCCCATTCCATTAGTGTGCAGTCATTTTCCATATAGTCCTGCAGAAGTCTGAATATTATGACTGTAATAGCTACAAGTCTAAATAAGAGATACTGTTAAATAATTGTACAGTTTTCCATTGTTTCACTGCTGATCGGAAGATTGCAGTACATGGTACAGGGGTTAAGGATACAGAAAACTATGATAAACAGGACTTTCACAGGACAATGTATCAGTCTAGAAACGTATACTGTAGGTTGTTGACCCTAAATGTTTTATTCACGCTGTGTACTTGTTCTTCGTTCTGCAGATTTTATGCTAGCAGAGAATAGGGGATTATAACCATATTAAAAATCTCTGTTTGATGTTTAAAGGGGAAAAACGTGTTCTTGAAATGGATGGCAAGTTCTTTCCTGGTTATAGAAAGACCATTCTGAAGCCAGAAGAGATTCTGTTGTCCATTGAGATTCCATACACAAGAAAGGTCTGCATTCAAAACATTATGTGATTAGAAATATTCAGAATTATAATTTTGTCATATTGGTCCTACTATTTGTCATTCCAACTCATTAGACTTGCTTTCTTTGGCATACAAAAAAACCCTGTTGAAGAATCTACATGATACTCTTTCTGTATAATGAAAGTGAAAGGGCATCCAGACTGTTAAGGTCTAAAAAAAAGTGACTTACAAGACATGTGTGTTATATTTCAAGTTGATGAGTAATTATGATAGAATTTGCATTTTAGGGTGAACTATAGTATTGTCTCAAAAAATTTAGGTCAGTAAGATATTTTTTTAAATAAATGCTTCTATTAAACAAAGATACATTAAAGATACATTAAATTTGAATACTATTTCGCAATATTATTGTCTTATATATGTATATTTTTTTGCATTTAGCCTTAGTTAGCATTAAAGACTTTTCAAAAACATTAATAAAATCTTACTAACCAAAACGTTTTAACAGGGTTGTATCTTATTAATGCTTCTCATGAAATAGATTAAATTTGGAGTAAACTCTGTGAATTTGTGTTTTAGGGCCAGTACTTTTCAGCATTCAAACAGTCTCCTCGCAAAGAAGATGACATTGCCATTGTTACATGTGGGATGAATGTATTCTTCAGGGAGCAATCCAATATAGTGCAGAGTATCCGGATAAGCTATGGAGGAATGGCCCCTGTCACTGTCCTTGCAACGGCCACATGCAACAGGTTACTCAACAGGTAGAGGACGATATCTGGCAGGTTTTCCAGCAAATTTCTGATATTCTTTTCTGACGTTCAGCCTTATTCAAGAATCATCTTTATTTTATTGCAGGAAATGGAACGAGGAGCTCCTAGAGGAAGCCTGCTCGTCATTGGCTGAGGAGATGAGTCTGTCTCCTACAGCTCCTGGTGGGATGGTGACATACAGACGGACACTGACTATCAGCCTCTTCTACAAGTTCTTCCTCACCGTCCAGCACAAACTCGCTCTGGACCTGCGGAAGGAGGTTTTTGATATTTTGTTTTGCATGCTTACACAAGCAAGAGTTCTACTTAGCTCCAAAATATGTAGCAGTTGTCTAAATTATTTAAACAAATTAAAAAAAAATCACAAAACCAGTTTTAAGTAGCATTTGAAGCAATAGCCTAAAATACATTGCATGGGTCAAAATTATAGATTTTTCTTTTATGCCAAAGATTAAAGATCATGTTCCGTTTTGTAAATTTCCTATTGTAAATACATGAAAACTTAATTTTTGATTAGTAATATGCATTGCCAAGTACTTCATTTGGACCACTTAAAATTTTTTCAATATATATATATTTTTTTCAGATTCCAGATTTTCAAATAGTTGTATCCAAATATTCTCATATCCCTAACAAACCATACATCAATGTAAAAATTTTATTGAGCTGTCAGATGATGCATAAAAGTCAATTAAAAAAAATATATATTTTGTGGTCCAGGGTAACATATGTTCTTGGTCACATGATTATTTTAATTGTAAACTGTGTAAATTCTACAGGGTGTGACTGTGGAAGACGTCCAACCCAAATATGCTACTGCTACTGAGCTCTTCCAGCTGGACTCACCATCCAGTGTACAGCTCTACCAGGTACATATACATCAGCAGTCATCTGGCTTATAAATTCACAGTTCTTTTATGAACTCAAGATGGCCCAGACTGATCGGACAACTCAATCGGACATAATGACATCATTACATAGCGCAGCTGACTGGTCCGTTTTTGTATCAGCAGGCAATGAGCTTGCTGCTAAACCTTCAAATACTTGGCCAGTGCTTGCAGTAGCAGTTGTAGCCCACTTTAGAAACCCTCCACCTTCCCAAGATCCACCTGCATATATCTGCCATGGTGTGATTCCTGTATGCTACATAGGGGTTATTTCATATAAGCTATATGTACAGTAGTAGTATTTCTTACATGCTCACAGCGGCATGTTGTGGATGTATTGGAAGTAGTGAGTCTCTGTATATGCTCTGCCTCAGCAGCGTAGCAGATCTATTCCATCAAGACCAAAAACAGTAATATTTTGATGCATATGATTATGCCAATACTCCTGAAAATGATCATGATTGAACCTTATTTCTTTGTCCGCAGGCAGTTCCCCCTGGACATAATAGTGCTGATGTGGTGGGGCAACCGATCATGCATCTCTCTGCACTTAAGCAGGCCACAGGAGAAGCAATCTACTGTGATGACATCCCTTGTTATGAAAATGAGCTCCATTTGGCTTTGGTCACCAGTACTAAAGCTCACGCACTCATAAAGTTAGTTTAAAATAACACACATCATGTTTTGGGATGATTTAGAATTGAGTTAAAGCAAGTTATATGACTTGTCACATGACCACTGATGTTGTTAAAGTGAACCTACATTCACGTGTCATTAAAAGGTTTAGTACAGTGATCTGAGACAATGATTAAACCCCTGTTTATGTGTTAACTATGTGTGTACGTGTTGCTTTTTGTAGATCCATTGAAATCTCCAATGCAATGGCAGTTCCTGGAGTGGTTGCGTTTGTCTCTGCTAAAGACGTCCCAGGAAGTAACATGACAGGACCTGTCGTTTATGACGAGACAGTTTTTGCAGATGATAAGGTTTTTTTTCTATATTTCAATGAATTTTCTGTATAGTATTTCTGATTGGAAGACGTTTCACAGAGAGCTATTAAATTGATTTGGCTTTAACATAGAAGTCCGTTGTTAGTTATGATGCAGACTGGATCAGGCATGAGGCAACCATAACGTAATGCCTTTCACATTTCTTTCACATAACATAAAGTTTCTTTTGGAGGTCATAGTAAACGACGTCATGCATTTGTGACAGATGTTAAGGGATTCCCGTGCAAAATGTATCTCACATGCATCTCACTTGATTGCAGAGTAGGCTATTCTGATCAGGCGTATTTCTACGGCATAATCATTTATTGATGCAGTTACACTTTGACATGCGCTTTCATCTTAATCTACCCTGTAAAATGTCACACATTTGCAGCAAAGCCCTTTATTTGCTGTTTCTTAGTAAAGACTGTATTCATCTCAGAGTGAAAAAAGTAATTGGGAGAAAGTAAGAGAAATTAAATCACTTGCACTTGGCAAGATACTAAGTCTAATTTGTGCAAAATTAAGGTCACATTTACGAAGAAATACACAGAAATTGTGATATATTTTATAAAAACCATTTATTTAAATTTATTTGAATCTTTCATATATCTTTAATAAGTGTTAGTGTTATAAACTGCTGCGGATTAGTCCGATTTTTTTGCATTAAGAATTTAATTAATTCTTTTATTTAGAAAAGATGCAATAAATTAACCAAAACTGATAGTACAGACTTAACTTTAAAGTAAAATACTTATTTTTATTGCATAAAATAGAAAAGTCTTTATTTATCTATATATAAGAACCATGAATTACTGTGTATCCACATATGAAGACATATTACGCAGTAAAAAAAACATATTAAGCAGCTGTTTTTAGTATTGATAGTGTGTAAAAGTAGTTAATGTTTCTTGAGCACCAAATCAGCAAATTAGAATGATTTCGTGTGACAATAAGGACAGTAATAATAAAAGTAACTTTTCATCATAATTTGTTACATGTATTTTTTTATATATTAACAATGGTTAATTTTAATAATATTTCACAATATCACTTTTTACTCAGTGTATTTTATAAAATCAAAGCAGTTGTCATGAGACAATCATTACAAAGATTTTACTAACCCCAAACCTTTGATGAGTAGCATTATAATTGGAATTTGGGGTGAGACTCACATGCATAAAATGTGTTGCTTTTGCATACTTATGTAAAGTCCTCACACTGATCTTTCATGCTAGGTCACATGTGTTGGACATATAGTGGGGGCCATTGTGGCAGACACACAGGCCCATGCTCAGAGAGCAGCCAAAGCTGTGAAGATCAGCTATGAGGAACTGCAGCCTGTGATTGTCACAATTCAGGTCTGTATTTACTCCACATTCTCATGTACACTCACCCAAATGCAGCACAGCAAGCTAAAAAGGTCTTTATTTACACAAAATGTGAAAAGTAACATAAAAAGGGGTGCATCTGACCAGACTTACGAATAAAAATAAAAGATCTAGACAGGAGGCACACGGCACATGGAAACAAATAGCTAACCCCCAACACAATGAGATGACAGAAGAGCATACGGCAAATTAACACGAACACAAACCACATGTTCTAACAAAAAACAAGACAGGAGGTCCAGGATTCAGACACCAAAACCAAACCAAAGGATTTTGAAGATATGACTGAAAATATGACCTACAAACGATTTTTGGTTTCGAAACCACTGATCTACAGTATTATCGCAAAACATTTGGTGCTGTGCTCTGACCTTTCACCCCTGCTCAGGGTTTTTTTTCTTGCTGTCATCATTACATAACAGGCTTTTTCAAGGTTTTCAGGGAAACTGCTTGTGCAAAACACACATAACACAGAGATAAGCTTGACTGGTTTTCTAACATGTTCACTCTTTCAAACAGGATGCTATTGCCAACAAGTCCTTCTTTCAGCCAGTGAGAAGTATAGAGAGAGGAGATGTTGAACAAGGATTCAAAGACTCTGATCACATCCTGCATGGTATAACCTTGTTTTTATTTAAAATAATAAAATGACACGTGACACGCTGCTTTGAGTCTCTTTGTGAAGAATGAAAGTTATCCAATAAAGATTCACATTATTTAAAGTTTGCTTAACCCCAAAATGAAAAAAAAACACAATTTTAGATGAAAAACATAATGTTATGAAGCAACAAGAATACTTTGTGTATGGAAATAAAACTAAAATATCAATTTCATTCAACAATTCACCCCCGTAATATCCCTGTAGTGCCATTTTGGAAAATATCGCTGCATGCAAACTGTGTACAGTCTTCTGTGTCAGCCGTGACACAAAGATGCACTGTTCAAATTGAAAATAAACGTAGAAAATGTATCCATTTACTTTTGGGGTGGAGTAACCCTTTAAAACCGTGTTTTTAAAGTCTGTTCTCAGCACAAATTCTTCTGTGGTAGATCTGCAGTTATTTTCTTGTTCAGACCTGTTCCTCTTCATGAGCTGACACTAAATATGCGATTCTGCAGGTGAGATGCACATTGGAGGGCAGGAACAGTTTTATCTGGAGACTAACTGCACACTGGCTGTCCCTCGTGGAGAGGATGGAGAGATGGAGCTGTTTGTGTCCACACAGTCAGCCTCCAAGACCCAAGTAAACAAATCAGAAAAACTCTTATGGCAGATGATATTGTTTCATTAGTAGTTGTGAATACTGTCCTAATGCAAATAATGTGCTGTGTTTACCTCAGGTCCTAGTGGCTAAAGCTCTGGGAGTGCCTGCCAACCGGGTGGTGTGTCGCGTAAAGCGGATGGGAGGAGGGTTTGGAGGAAAAGAGAGTCGGAGCACCATTCTGTCCACTGTGGTTGCTGTAGCTGCACATACGTATGAATATTTATAACACAAACTAATGTAACCATTTTAACGTACCTATTTTTATAAAGTGAGGTTATTTGTAGCAATGTGAAGAGTAAATGTGGCTTTATTCTTTTAGGGTTAAGCGGCCAGTTCGTTGCATGCTAGATCGCGATGAGGACATGCTGGTCACAGGTGGTCGGCATCCATTTTTTGGACATTATAAGGTGAAAAATTTCACAAATTAGTCAGTTATTGTTCTTTAGGTTGTTCACAAGTCCTCTTAGTCTTGGTTGGGATTTCTAAATTCCCTAAAATGTCAAGTTTTGGGCTTTTGTCAAGTTTTGCATGTTTTTCTATTAACATGCTCTTACAGTCCTAATGCATCATATGTATACCTATATATGCACACATCTCACCTTCACACACCACGATTGGTTGATTAAGTATAATGAATGTACACTGTTGGTCATACTACTTCTTAGTCATTGTCTTCAGCACATATAACAAAACCAATAGAAAACAAAGCCAAAACCTGGCTGTTTTAGGCCATTTAGAAATCCCTGCAAGGACATATTGTCACACGCTATTATCCTCGTCCGTACTAGACTATTCTGATACATTATTGCTTTGTAATTTCTAGGTTGGGTACATGAATACTGGAAGAGTGATGGCAGTTGAAGTGACGCTCTACAGCAACGTAGGCAATTCACTGGACCTGTCATTGTCAGTGAGTAGCCATCTCAAAGTTTTAAGCATCTATCGCCCCTTTGTGGTCAGCGAGACACATTACAAGATACACCTTCTTTTATTCCAAGCCGAAATGCCTGTGTCCTGTCTGTCAATGCATAGATCCTGGAGAGGGCACTGTTCCACATGGATAACTCCTACAACATTCCTAACATCCATGGTACTGGCTACATGTGTAAAACCAACCTGCCGTCTAACTCAGCGTTCAGAGGCTTTGGTGGGCCACAGGGTATGATGATTGCAGAGAGCTGGATGAGCGATGTGGCTTTGAGCTGTGGTCTTCCTGCTGAAGAGGTTCATACTCTCTCTCTCTCTCTCTCTCTCTCTCTCTCTCTCTCTCTCTCGAAGTCCATTGTACACAAATATTAATGGAACGTGTAACAGAATTTTTTACTAATTTCAGGTGAGGAGGATGAACATGTACAAAGAGGGGGATTTCACACCTTTCAATCAACGACTGGACCAGTTCACCATCGATCGCTGTTGGGAGGAGTGTCTGCAGCTCTCAGACTTCGACAAGCGCAAGGATGCAGTGGAACAATACAACAGGTTACTGAGCTCTTCAACACAACCAAAAGCAATATACTGTAGTTTTCTTTGATATTTTGAGTGTACTGATTGTGTTGAAACTTCATTTACTTTTCATAAAATCTTTACTGACATTAGAATAACAAAATAATAAATAATTCTAAATAACCAATTGTATAAACTTTCTCTTCTTCACTTGCTCTTTTATAAACAAATTAAATTAATTGTAATGCTTTATTTTCATATTTCATACTAATATCATACACAGTACACTTTTCAGTGCCACTAGAGCAGCATCATTATTGTTATTTTTAACTAAATAAAAACGATTAAAAATAATGTTTGTTAATTGTAATCAAGCAAAAAAAAAAAAATATATATATATATATAAATATATATATATAAACTTAAGGACAAAATAGGAATGTTGCACTGACAATTAACTGAAAAACATAAATTCAGGTTGAAAAAAACTAAAGCTGAAATAAAAACTTTATGTTTTAATGTCTTAATATTAATAATAATAATAATAATAATAATAAACTTACTCAAACTTAACCTGAAATTAAATTAATATATTAAGAAATACTACAATATTGTATACATATAAATAAATATATAAAATAACCCTAGGCAGCATAAATTCAATATGTGTTCTCAGTTTAGGTACTGCATAGCATGTTGGGTAAGAATGGCTGTAATACTTTAATTCCAGGCAGCATCGTTGGACCAAAAGAGGATTATCCATCATTCCCACCAAGTTTGGAATTAGCTTCACTGCTGTCTTCCTCAACCAGGTCAGCCCTTTTCATCTTAGGCTCTAAATAATTATAAGAAAAAGGTGATTATGTGTTTGACAGTTATTATTTTTTGTTTGTTTCAGGCAGGAGCATTGCTACTTGTGTACTCAGATGGTTCGGTTTTACTGACTCATGGTGGAACAGAGATGGGACAAGGCCTGCACACCAAAATGGTCCAGGTAATATAAACTAGGCACAACAAAAATACTGTATTAATTTACTTGTCAGAACTGTTTGCATTATTTTTTGTGTTGTGCAGGTGGCCAGTAAAACTCTTGGAATCCCCTGCTCAAAGATTCACATCACAGAGACCAGCACTAACACAGTTCCCAACACCAGCCCTACGGCCGCCTCCGCCTCCTCAGATCTGAACGGCATGGCCATCTTTGTAAGACTCATGCAGCAGATATTCATATTTATCATGCTTTTTGTATGTACACTACCATTCAAAAGTTTTGGGTCAGATTTTTCCACATTTAATTGATCAAAAGTGACAGACTATTCTAGGAAAAAAAATAAAATAAATTAATGCTGTACTTATAAGCTTCATAGTTATAAATAAATCCTTTTTCCCCCCACATAAATATTAAAGTGCACAACTGTTGTCAATATTTATAATAATTTAATAAATGTTTAATAACAACAAATCAGCATATTTAAATCAAATCAGCTTTGCCATCATAGGAATAAATAATATATATATATATATAATATAATAAAATAGAAAACGATTTAAAATGTAATATTTACTATTATTGCTGTACTTTTTGACCAAATACATGCACCCTTTGTGAACAAAACTTATTATAATAATAATTTATATCAGCCATCAAACTAACCCACAATATTTCAAATTAATATTTGTAAAAAATTACATATTTTTCCCCCCAACAGAATGCTTGCCAGACATTACTGCAGAGACTTCAGCCTTACAAAGATAAAAACCCCAAAGGCTGCTGGGAGGATTGGGTCAGTATCTAGTTTTTGTATGTATTTATTCATTAAATTTATTGTATCTTTATGGATTTTATATGACACTGTAATCACATTTACAGGTGAAAGCAGCATATTTAGACAGAGTTAATTTGTCTGCCAATGGATTTTACAAGTATGTTCTTTTCAGCTAACTGAATACAGTTTAAACAAATTTCAATAAATGTGTTGGTCCTCGTAGATTTAAGAGTTATTATCTATAATTTATAGGACTCCAGATCTTGGCTATGATTTTGAAACAAATTCAGGAAGGCCATTTAACTACTTCAGTTATGGCGTGGCCGTCTCAGAGGTGGAGGTAGACTGCCTAACTGGTAGTCATAAGGTAATGCCAGTGTGTATTTGTTATTTTTAAATACCAGTTTTACTTAAGTCTACGTAATAGATTACATATTTGACATTAATTCCTCAAAAGCTAACTATCTCTCCTTTCAGAATCTTTATACATCTATAGTCATGGATGTGGGCAAGAGTTTAAATCCTGCATTGGACATTGGACAGGTATATCTACATTTAATAAAACAGATCACACCATTGCCAATTCTTCATAATTATAATCTGATTTGTGGCTGTGTGTGCAGGTGGAGGGTGGGTTCATGCAAGGTTTAGGTCTGTTCACGCTGGAGGAACTACGCTATTCTCCCGACGGTTACCTGTATACTCGCGGACCTGGGATGTATAAGATTCCCGCTTTTGGAGATATACCTGTTGAATTAAAGGTCTCGCTGCTCAGAGACGCTCCTAATGAGAAGGCCATCTTCTCCTCAAAGGTTAGATGAACCACAATAACTGACTCCACCATAAGATCATGGTTTAAGTCTGTTAACTTTCAATGTTGTTTGTACTCAGGCTGTGGGTGAGCCTCCTCTATTTCTGGCAGCCTCAGTGTTTTATGCCATTAAAGATGCCATCACAGCTGCCAGGGCTGAGTCCGGTCTAACGGGACCCTTCAGACTGGACAGCCCCGCCACACCTGAACGGATACGAAATGCCTGTGAAGACAAGTTTACTAAACTTGTATGTAGCAACTTTCACCATTGACTGTCAGATATTGTATATGGTTGGCAATTTGTTGACAATTATATGTTTGTGTTTATTTTAGTGTCCTCCTGCGGATCCTGGCACCTTTATTCCATGGGCAGTGCAGGTGTAAGACACAGCAAAAATTGACTGTTTACTTTCTTAATGCACATTCCTGGTCTTGTGTATGATTCATCTGTGCATGTTGTTCCAAAAGAAAAAAATGAGTTTTAAACTTTAAGCTAAATTCTGCTGGTCAGCACAGGGCACATGGTTTGTATAATATTTGCTTAAAGCCCCCCAGAATATATATATATATATATATATATATATATATATATATATATATATATATCAGGCTTATAATTCAGATTAATTTCTTGTAAACTATAGATTTTGGAGTGCTTAGGATGCTGTTTGATATTCATTAAATGACTGATTCCATTAAATATCATAAAAACTTAACCTCGCTTCAAGCATACAGTTGCTTAGATGACTCTTGGTTTAAATAGATCAAGCTAGATGAAATCTTGTTGAGGAGGGGTCTCAAGCAGACACCTCAAGCAGCTGAAAGTTGCACCAAGCAGACAACAGTTCACAAGCACAATATATTTAATAATAATAATAAAACATCATAAATTATACGACTTGGCTTTCTTTTTACAACAGCTGTAAAAAATACCACAACTAA
>JAUCMT010000036.1:13096521-13107809 GCA_032357475.1 Enteromius thamalakanensis
TCCGAGTTGCGGGCGGGTTAGTTGACAACGTCGGTCGGGTTCGGGTTGTTTACACATTGACCCGCGCATCACTGGTGTGGGGTGGCATTTCTTTGGAGCACAGCCCTCCATGTGGTCACCAGAGGTAGCCTGACTGCCATTAGGTACCGAGATGAGATGCTCAGACCCCTTGTGAGACCAAATTCCGGTGTGGTTGGCCTTGGGTTCCTCCTAATGCAAGACAATGCTAGATCTCTTGTGGCTGGAGTGTGTCAGCAGTTCCTGCAAGACGAAGGCATTGATCCTATGGACTGGTCTGCCCGTTCCCCAGACCTGAATTCAATTGAGCACATCTGGGACATCATGGCTTGCTCCATCCAACACCACGGTGCACCACAGACTGTCCAGGAGTTGGCAGATGCTTTATTCCAGGTCTAGGGAGAAACCCTCAGAAGACCACCTCATCAGGAGCAGGCCCAGGAATTGTAGGGATGTTATACAGGCACGTGGAGGCCACACACACTCCTGAGCCTCATTTTGACTTTTTTAGGACATTACATTAAAGGTGGCCTGTAGTGTGTTTTTCCACTTCAAGTTTAAGTGTGTCTCCAAAAGCAGAACTACATGGGTTAATACATTTGATTTCCATTGATAATGATTTTAGATGTCAGCACATTCAACTATGTAAAGAACGAAGTATTTAATACGAATTTAGTGTTCCCTTTATTTTTTAAGTGGTGTATATAAAAAATTTGATTCATAAATTTGTTTGGTTCTTGGTCATGTGGATTACTTCTCATTATTACTAACTTGAGGTAGAATTATGGATATTTGGTGAAACGCGGCGGTACCCATATGTTTCCATTTAGAGCAAGCGATGTAACAATGATAAATTTCTCCAAATCTTTTCCAATAAAGAAACTACATCTTAAATTGGCTGAATGTAAAACCTTTAACAATTTAAATTTGTTTGGCAAACTATTTATTTAACTATAACATCGCTCAGTTGAAAGACATCAACATAACTGGTGAAATCGTGAAAGGATACATTGAGGAGCTCAACTCTTCCAGCTAAAAAAAAAAAAAGAGAATTCATTAGATTTTCTGAATATATAGAGTTCTTCTTAATATTTTGAATTTGTGACTAAATATTTAATACTGTTTTGCTTACATTTAATAACAGTTTATCCATGTTAGTGTCATAAGCAGACTTCCTCTGGTCTTCTGGCAGCTCATCCACTTCTCCATACAGGTCAAATTGCAGACGAGCCAGTGTTTCCTGCATTTCTCTCACATGCTCCATCTGATCAATGGAGCACTCATTGCCTGATTCATAGAAGATTTTAATTTTAATTAAAACTGTAATCACACTTTAATGTAGCTGTGCTGTACCGTAAGGGCTTACCAAAGGCTTGTAATTTTCCAGAGTGGAAGTCATTAAGAAGGCCGAGCAGCCCCTTTTCCATCTCCTGAACATCAGACACATCTGTGAGAAACGAGTGCTGGATGTGGCCAGACTGGTTACTCTTACCCGACTGACTCTGAGGCCTCGGTTTGTCTCGTACTCCCCTAAAACCAAATAAATGAATGAACCAAAATAAGAAGGTTGGTTGATTTTACCAACTTACACAGATGACATGAGATCATGCTTGCCTGCGATACTTTGTCCTCTGACTGGAGTGCGTACCACCACCACCGAATGCTCGGCTGCTGGATGTGGTTTTTCGTGCAGTGACTGAGGGAGGAGGCTGGTTGGAAGACGGTTTGGGGCTTTTACGTTTCTTATTTTTTTCTTCCATTGTGTCATCAAAATTATCTACAGAATAAAACAGTACTTATGAGCATAGAAACCTGAAAAGTTTCAATTGAAATTTGAGTTTACAATAAAGTATTACAGTACATTTAATAACAATGCCATGAAAGCTCACATAATCTATAAAGAGTTCACAACATTTAAAAGCCCCTCATGCAGGTCAATATATTTCCAAACTTTTTATTACTAGAAACTAGGGGTGTTTACAGATTACAATAAAGAAGCAAAATTAATAGTGACTGACTCCAGAAGTTTCAAGTATTGTGATAAATAAATGATGTAAAAAAATAATTTACTTACATTTTTACCAGGAATATAGTAATATAATGAATCGATATTCCTTAATATAATTCTTAAACGAGATAAATCTAAACAAATAAATATTTAAACTTCGTTTTGCAGCCTCTGCGGAAGTTTGCTGAGGCCCCCTATAGACTCCGGTTGGAACCACTAATCCGCGATTATAAGCGTTTTATGATCAGGCGACAAAATCATTTACACTGGCAATCAAACTTCATTTAAACACTGTCCGGTATATTAAACAGCGTTATCACGTGCACTAACAAGCATTTCTAATCCTATTAAAGTAACACGCAACATGTAAATGTTATGCGAGCGTGTCGAGATGCGATGCTGAGTCGTGAGAAAACATGCCTGGAGAGCAATGTAGTAAAACATGCACAATTGTATCATACGTATAATTTACCGCACAAAGGAAGATTCCACTGTTTATACTGAAATATTATCCTCTCTGAAAGACATTCTCGATGAGATTAGGTTGCTCTAAAGTTGGTACAGCCGACCAGCAAGTTTACAAAAGGCACTTCCGGGGTTTACGCGTCATCCTGGTGAGATCAACACGCACTGTTCTGTAATTCAACTAAAGCGGCTGTCAAAAACAGTCACTACGTACAAATTATTATTATTTTTTTTTACCCTCTAACATTTTTGCTTAATCACGTTTAAATGGAAGTCTTAATATTGTATGACAACTATAGAGAGTCCCTTAAAAGATAAAAAAAACAACAACAACTAAAAAGCCACATGCTGAAGTGGACAATTTAAAATGTTATTTATTTTAAAATAGCATCATTACTTGTACATTACTTACATACTCGTGCATTACATTAATTACTCACCAGAAATATACGTCTTTTCCTATTTTGTTTTTTATACAGGAACTACGTTAAGTAACAATCGTTGCAATTAGGCAATTTTGTTACTTTTTATTGAGCGATCTATTAAAACGTTGACAACCAACGCTTTACAATATGTTCTGGTGTTATTAATAATTATCTTTTCTATTTATACTTGCTTCTCTGTGACGCATGCGCACCAAGTCACCTGTCATATGACCGCACATGCGCACTACTATCATAATCTGTCTGAAGGAATTTCGGAAAGAGAGAAAGAGAGGATCAAGCGCGAACGATAAACAGCTTTTAAAGACTTTAACCGACCGATTCCAGTCTTATCCGTCTCCTGTGCTGGATTTAACCCCAGTAAGTAACGTTAGCGAGTGAATCGTTGCGGTTCAGTATTTCAAATCAAGAGGATGTTAATGCGTTTCTACTTCCCCAAAGCGGAACTGCATACGAGACCAACTCACCAACTTCTGCCTTAAATACACAAACACATTGTATCAGTAAGTTAGCGTTAAAGAACCGTGAAACGTCATGAGTAAACAGTAAGTAAAAAACTTGTCTGTAAGTGGTGGTGTTGGGATCTTGGAGTCTCGGGAAATCACGAGGACTTTCCCACTTTCAAAGTAACTAACTTTATTTACCTGGAAACACTGTGCTCTGTCCTTCTGGCGTTGGGTGTGAACTGTACAACTTGGAATCAGCAGCATTAAACATCATTGCTATGGGTTTATACTCTCAGATAAGATCTGATTGTCTTGTTTAAGAACAGATATGTGTGGTTTCCTGAATGTTGGTTTGGAGGATTTTGTCGGATCCTCATATATAGAGATAAGTCACGCTGTAGTCTAATCCCATATGAACACAATGCAGGTCCAGATAGTGCTGTTTATAGTCTGTCTGATGCAGAATACAGTGTAAAATTGTGTGAGTGACATGACGTAATCACCGTGCCTTGAGGAACCGGTTTTTGTTGACAAGCTGGAAATGCATATTTCTTAAAAAGGCGTTTGTCGTGCATGGGCTGTTCAATGGTGTCAGTAACGCGTCGTTCAGGGTCATGTTAATCCTATTGAAAAGTAAATTAACACCAAGAGAAATGAACTTAAAGGGATAGTTTACCCCCAAATTTAAAATTCTGTCATTTGTTCAGCTTTCACAAAAGCAGTTGTAAGGCAGAATTTGCTTACTCATTATTATCTCTCATTGCACCTTTTGTCTTTTTGTGCTCGGCAGAAAAAATGTAATCATGGGTTTAAAACAACACAAGGGAAAAATTGTAGATCAAAGTTTATTCTTGTGGATTTGCATCTACTTTATTGGCATTTGAAACAGAAAAAGGCTGCTAAAATGAAGGAAAAGATATACGAGATCTGTTTCCTGTGTGCAAACAGGCCTGTTACAAGCTCATAACCACTTTATTAGTTTTTTTTACCACAATAGTGCATGTGATATTTATACTGTAAGCTGTGACAGTTATATTCTAGTCAATAATTGTCCTCAGCATCTGTTTATTCATTATTGTTTTATGAGTATTTCTACTCTTCAGGGTTCTCAGCAATGAAATGTAACCCAAAAAGACCTGTATTTTATGTTAAACATGTCCAAAAAAGCTTGATAGAAAGATTACACTTCTTTTATCTCTCTCACACCCATCTCACACCATTGTTAACCCTGTTTTAAACAGCATAGACATACACATACGCCCTTAAAGTGTTGTCTGTGCTGTTTATGACCTTTCGGTGTTCTCCAAGACCACATTTTATCGATTCTGTCATTAATTTTAAAACACATTTGACAGGTGATAACTTCTTATGCTCAATTTCTTCGATTTCATTATATATTTGGACTTTCTCACCCACAATTTTGTCATGTACTCAGCCTTGTGCCACAAAAGCTGCAATTAAAACTCCCGTTTTGGTATGTACAACTTTCAGAGAATGAGTTGTATCAACTACTTTAAGAAGATCATGTGAGCAACATGAGGCTGAGTAATGATGATGGTATTTCCTTTCAGGTGATAAATTTCCATGGGAAAGTTTTTTTTTTTCTGTGGGCACCTTTGTTTGTTTGGAGAATGAATGGCTTCTGAACTTAGACCTCTTAACTCTGACCTCCAGACCCCAGAGCGTAGAGCTTAAGGCCACAGGAGGGGCGGCAAACTTGGACACCAGCAAGATGGCAGACATGACGGTGGACGACATCACATTGAGAGCCAACCAAGTTACAGATGAGGTATGCTTGTCACCTATCACTATAGCGATATAACAAATTAATTAGTTTTGATTGTGATTTGGCAAGTTCCTATATATTTGCCCACTCATTGTTTGTGACGGCAAAGTCACTTGCGACACATTTTTCTCTTTCACTCATGATTGTATTATTCTATTTTTCAATCTTAAATAATACTTTTCTTGCTCTAAGAGCTGTAAGAGTTTCCTCTGGTTGCTATTTTCTCTGCTACTAAAATTGTCAGATAATAACAATGTACTTTCTTGCTTTACTTATAACTTTGTTTCTTTCTCTCTTTCTCCTTCCTGCTGCCTCTGAAGGGACTCTCATGAGCCTGTGTGCTGTAATAAAGACTAATAACATGAAGGGGACACTGTGCGCATGCACCACAGCATGGGTGGCTGGGGGTAAACTAGAGATACATGAAACCCCACCCATTTTTTCATTTTGACATTACAGTATTTTTTAGTGACCGTTAGTGTTTAACCACCCTTACCATATCATTTACCAGGTCAAAAAAGAATTATCAATGCTAACTTAAAATGTAAATTTTTTACAGTTATACTAGTATGCCTCTTCATTGTGTTCCTGTGTGCGTCTTGTGTTTCTAGGCTTATATAATTAGGCCAAAGACTCTCTGAAATGTTCAGTGTGCATTGTTTTAGCTGATGTTTGCATGCAGAGCTCAAATTAATGTTCAACAGAATAACTGCTGTGTCACATCACTGTAGTGATTTGACTACCTTTTGAATATGTGCGCTTTGTTTCTTTCAGTCACTTGAAAGCACTAGGCGGATGCTACAGATGGCAGAGGAGGTAAGATTTCCAATGAAGTCTGTAGGCTTGAGAAACATGTTACTGTAACTAGATGTACAGATTCAGAATGCCATTTGAGATATATATCTTGATTATAAGCATTTGTATTTTTTCAGAGCCGGGAGACGGGTGTCAAAACAATGACCATGCTGGATGAGCAGGGAGGTGAGTGACTGCAACGTTCCGTTCCTCCTCATTTATGAAAGCCACTTTGTTACTCGCATTAAATTGTTGCTTTAATCTATGAAAACTTTGTTTAGGAGATGCTAGCATTTTATTGTTGAAATCTGCTTCATTCTGTCTTGGTTAGAGCAACTGAGGCGAGTCGACCAAGGAATGGACCAGATCAATCAGGATATGAGGCAGGCCGAGAAGAACCTGACTGATCTGTCCAAATGCTGTGGCCTGTGTGTGTGCCCATGTGACAGGTTCGCTATTATAACTCCACTTCTAATCTCCTGGATTTCAAATATTCTGCTGTATGTTGTGTCATATTGCACCAGATTCAGTAGTGTTTTTGTGGGGACTTCACTTTGCATTTTACTGAAATAATCAATTGTCAAAAGATCTTTCTGAAGCTGTGTTTTCATCCAAAGATGCAAATTTAACTTTAAGCGCAAAAACTGGAATATCGCAAAAAGAAAATTTCCATACAGTGAGCTAAAGGGAACAAAATTGTCACTTGCACTAAATATAACTGCAGTAGAAGTCACAGTATATAATCATTTTTTTGTATACCAAAAATTAGGAGCTTCAGATTGGAGATGAATCACTCATGTTATCTTATTTTTGGAGCATGCTGTTTAGGAGCGCTGTTTTGGGAATTTATTACAACTAAGCACTTTGACGAGACTTTGCTCAACCATTTTATGAAAGACAAAACTAGCACTTCAGATGCTGTGCAATGAGATTAGTCCATTGGTTGTTTTTGTAGTTTATGCACATTTTTTCTTATTGCATGAAAAGTTTATCCTATTTAATTGTGTGCATACATTTTTTTTTTCATTCACTAAAATTTAATGCAGTATTCCAAAATGCACATGGAAAGTAACATAGGTAATGAGATTATTAAATACCTTTTTTCTTTTAGAGTAAGTTCTATTGAGAATGATGGGAGATATAAGAAGACTTGGGGCAGAGGTGGTGACAGCTCAAGCATGGAGGGAAAAGAGGGCGGTGTTGTATCCAGCCAACCCACTGCCGTTCGTAATGGGCAGGCTGTTTCCAGTGGGTCAGGGGGCGGATCTGGCCCCTACATCAAGAGGTAAAGGAATTAAATAATTTAATTTGAATCAATTGCTTAAAGCAAAAAAAAAAATGAAAACCGCATGTTAAGCTTCATGTCTTTTGAAAAAGATTATGAAATCTGACATTAAAGCTACACTTTCTTCTTATTTCTGTGCTTTTACTGTACAAACTAGGGATGCAACGGTTTTCGTTTTTTTTATGTTCGGTTCAGTACACCCACGTGAACCGCGATATTTCGATAACTTTCATTTTAATTAAAATTGGCATTTTCTGTGTATTAAGCACATAGATAATCAGGCGCTGGTTAGAACTTACACTACAACACTAATGATGGGTCATTCTTGAACGAATCGTTAATTTTGAACAAATCTTTAATGTGACTCGGGAAGAAAGAGTCGTCTCGTGGGAGTGATTCGTTCAGTCGCGCACGGCTCAGGCTGCATAGGTTGAGCTTATAGGGATGTCACGTGATGAACGAACGACTCAAAAAAACCCGAAGACTCGAGAGACAAAAGAATCAATACTGTTTCTGGCTCAGGCTGTATAGGTTAACATTTCAGCAGCAAAATTATTCCAGCACTTTATGACGCGAGTAAGAGTGAAGCTGAAATTGTTGCTGTCAATATTTATTTGAATAATGTTCATGTTTATATTTCACTTTTTATATTGTCCGTTTTTGAAAGAGGGCAAAAATAACTTGTGTTCTTTTTCTGCTTTGACTTAATCTGTACCTTTTTTACATTTAATAACTTGATAACTTGAAATAGAAAGGATAAATGACCTTCCGCTATGTTAGAGCTCACATACAGTACTGTACAGTAATATTGATGTATCGAAACCGAACTGTTACCGTGGGCAGAAAACCGTTATACAAATCGAACCGTGGCCTCACTGTACCGTTGCATCCCTAGTACAAACATTAGTGGAGCTGGACTGTTGCAGCATGATATGAATAAACCCACTTTGTTGCATGTCTAGAAGGTCAATATCAGATGCCGAAACATAAACATTGGCTATTTTTCTTAAACGGATGCAGCCAGTTTTTGACCCAGTTCTCTGTCTGAGCATTTAGTTATTATTAGGATACATTGTCTTTGCTCTGCCACATAAAACATTTTTGGTGGCTGAAGCATTGGATAGGTGTTCTGTTTTTTGTTTGTTTTTTTTAATGAAAAAAAGTAATTCTTCTGAATATTAATTTAGACCTTAAGCAAAAGTGTTTTTATAAAAGTGTATTGATATTTCTGCTTCCCTGAAGAGTAACAAACGATGCACGAGAAGATGAGATGGAGGAAAATCTGGATCAGGTGGGAGGCATCATTGGGAATCTCAAGAATTTGGCCTTGGATATGGGCAATGAGATTGACAAACAGAACAAAACCATTGACCGCATCACTGATAAGGTAATTCTACACCATCACAAACTCTGCATCTAATTAAGCGGCCTCTGAAAATATTCATATTTATTTGTTTAAATTAACATTATTGTTACATAAACAATTTAATTCAGATATAAAAATAAGATATATATATTTTAGATTTAAAAAAATATAATTATTTTTCCCAGGCTGATATGAATAAAGCTCGCATTGATGAAGCCAACCAGCGAGCCAACAAACTTCTGTAGAGAATGGACACTGCCAGCATCACTCAGGAGCCTGATTGTTTTGATCTTTTACACACACACACACACACACGCACACACACACATACATACTGCTTCACAGTAATGAATTGCTGCAAGTGAGTAAAGTTCTTCCAATGCCATCTGTGCCTTTTTTGCCGCTCTGTTTGTTCTATTGTAAATAGTTGGACACTTGCACAAACAGATCTATTTCAGAGCCTCCTGTACAATCAAGTCTTCACCCTTAATATGCTGGACGCACCGAGTGCAGTTGTTGTTGCAGGTTTGCTCACTGCTGTCTTCTCAGTCTGTAATGGTAGGAGTCTGGTCTCTCGAGGTGGTGATGGGTTTTGTCCGTCCCTCACCCTGCACTTCAGTCAACATGGCAAAATGTTTCACTAATTTGAATGAGGGGCCAAAGACTTCCGACAGAACTTTTAATGTTCTGGTTTGCTGCCCTTATGGCCTTTGATGTATGTTTAGGCTAATGATACGATTGGTTTTTATGTCATTTTTTCTGTTTAGCTGTATGTTTGACTGATTATACTCATATTTAATTATCTTACGTCATTAATGGGCCTTGTGAATACAGTTAGTGATGTTTAATGTCTGGGGGGAAAGTCCTTTTTTGGAGTCATTGTTAATGGCATAATTTACCATGCTATATAGAAGTAGGACATTTCAATGTATCTATTTTACCGCTAATAAAGCCAGTATAATCATTCCTTGGCTTTTTTCCCTTTTTTGTGTGTGGAAGTGACTTTACCAGTAGAGGGCACTGCCACATTAGCCTACTTTGTTATTGTGTGGTGAAATGAGGTTCATTTTGCAACCAAGCACATTTCTTTGAGCAAAGTCAAAAAATCTTGTGATAGACTTGAGCCTGATGTGAAATCTGCATGGAGACCTTGTGAAATCCCAGATTAGGTGAGTTTATATTGGATTGACTGGAATTGAACACTTAACGGCAAACCCTTTATGAAAAAAGATGCATTCCAGAAATCCCAAGTATCACGGAAGTTCCGGGAGTCTCCCGTATTAGTGGCTCCTTCGTGCCCTCGAATTGGATAAAATAACCCGGAATCTAGACCAAGTCTGCATCTTGCATCTTCTAATGCGTGAATGAGTGAGAGAGCGTGCGTTCATGTGGAACTGTACCTGTGTGGCTGTAACTTTGTGCTTGAACACCTGCTAATCCCTGTTTACTGTAAGTATACTTGAACAACTGGCCCATATAAGATAAGTATGTATATAACAACATTATTTTCAACTTTTATAAAGACACTTTCTCACACGAAGTCTTTCTTAGCCTCTATTATGGCTGAGTGCTGAGGACAGTTTTCTGTTCATTCCAGCTTTCATCTTTTTTCATCGGTTTTACTTACTAACTCAATTCTCTGGTATTCCTCGGGAGAATTACATGGTTTGGCATTGAGAAGCAATGTCAATATGACGTACCAGTATTTTTTAGTTTGTTCTGTTTCT
This sequence comes from Enteromius thamalakanensis, assembly GCA_032357475.1. Classification (NCBI taxonomy): domain Eukaryota; kingdom Metazoa; phylum Chordata; class Actinopteri; order Cypriniformes; family Cyprinidae; genus Enteromius; species Enteromius thamalakanensis. The sequence continues at coordinate 13,106,861 of JAUCMT010000036.1, forward strand.
TCATGTCATTCTAGACAGACTGGATGATGATGAGATGGGGCCTGTACCATAAAGCCAGATTAGTTGGCTAGCCAGGTAAGTTTAGGATTAGTTTGCAACAATCCTGGGTTTTAGGTACCATGAAAGAAATTTGGCTTCAATTGGTGTTCGTTGCCATAGTAACTTGCACTGCACGGCAACCCTGCTCCGGGGCAGGTTATGTTCTGGGTTAGAGATAGAAAGATAAAATAATTCGATTTTTTTTTTAGATTATTATTTTTAGAATTACTTTATTATTTATATAATTATCTCCTTAATTCACCACACAAACCAGTTTAGTTTAATAGTAATAGGCTTTTAAATGAATAAAAAATATAGATAACAGGGTTGGGGTCAATTCAGGAATGAACTCAACAATTCCAATTGAAAGAAGGAAATGGAATTGGAATTGGAATTAAACAACAATTAAAGGAAACAAAATGGAATTGAATTAAAATCACAGGAAGTGGAATTCAATTCAGAAAGAATTCCACTGAATTTATTGGTGAGCATTTATTTGTCATTGCATTTAAAGACATACATTTGAACCTTATTTATGTTGATTTACAAATATCAAGCAATGAAAGAAATAGAGTTGATCAAAAGCAAGTGAATTAATAATTGAATGACAGTGGTGATAAATGTCTAAATATATTCAATATATGTTTGGGTCTTGATTTAACCTTGATTTAACATAAACAAATCAAATCAACTTAATTCAAATGCATCAGTCGTGTGTGAAGAAAACAGGTAAGATCAAAAGTCTCCACACTGCTCAGTGTTCATGTGTGATGCATTTGAATAACATTAAGTGTATTTGATTTGTTTATGTTAAAGTTATGTAATCGAAATTTACCCTGTAATTGAATTACATAAAGTTTAAATCAAGACCAAAACATTTGGTAATCATATATTGAATGTATTCAGAAAT
>JAUCMT010000036.1:13107909-13119518 GCA_032357475.1 Enteromius thamalakanensis
GTCTCTCTCAGTACCTGACTGCAGTGATTCTTGTCTGGAATCAGGGTCTTTATTGGACGCACCCTGGAACAACATTGTGATTAGCCAATCAGATTTGAACAAGTTTAGGCTTACAATTAGTGTCAGTACAAATTGTTGCTTGTACATTAGTGTCAGTCATCTACCATTTCCTCTGATTTTAGGCATTACTCATGGGTAGGGTTAGGTTTAGGTGTAGAGATCAAAACTAAAATTTTGGAATACAATGTTGTTCCAGGGTCAAATCAGGCCGTGGATCCCAGAGTAAAATCCTTGCAGTTCAGCAGAATGGCAGAAATGTCAGTGGAGGAGATGGAAATTAAAGCCAACCATGTAACAAATGAGGTAGGTTTTAATCTGATTTCACAAGTATGTATAAGAAGGTAATTAAATGATTCCTTCTTGTTCTGTTACTAGTTGCTGTTTTCATGTTCCTGTCAAATTCCCAGCTAATATGAAAGTTATGTTCTTTCATTTCTGTAAAATGAAAATTTATTAATTTTGTTCCATCTAGTTATTGTCCAGGTCAAAAGTTGTTTTAATGAGAAGTGTGGAAATAGTTTTGTTCAACCATAGTTTATCAGAATAGCTTATTAGTGTGCATTCACTCTTCTTTCATCTACATAAATTTGTTATCTGTGTGCAAGCACTTATAATGTAAATCTCATTATATTACAGTAATAGTTAATGTAAATTTCAAATTTCAGATTTTTTTCTTTATGTTTTGTCACACAACAAAAATGTTATTTGTGACTATTTTTTTTCTCAGCAATTAGTATCTAACATCAAACAATTTAGACTTGTATTCATTTACTTATTTCTGGGACAAGAATTGTGAGAAAACACAAGTCAAAATCTGCATTTTTAATTCCTAAATTGGCCAAAGCAAGCTTTCATAAATATTTGATATTTAACTTTCTTTGTATTTGTTTGTCAGTCACTTGAAAGCTCTAGAAGGATGGTACAAATGACAAAAGAGGTAAAAGTTCTTATTTTAACCAGTTTAACCAATGACACATGAGTGCTCCTTAAAAACATTGTCTTCATTTATCATGAAAAAACACTGCTGTCAGTTGTTCATTGCTTTGAATTTGAATGTATTTTTGCAGAGCTTGAACATTGGGATCCAAACCATGACTATGCTAGAAGAGCAGGGAGGTGAGTCCTTGATATCGATACTCCTGATTTCTGATATATCCAGCCTGATATCCCACAATTTGAAAGCCTGTGCACACACTGTAGATCTTTCTGGATGTTGTTTAGGGAGAGAAACACCATGAAATCTCTCTTAATATACAGTACAGTTACATTTGCCATTGTTTGGTGAGATTTGGTAAACTACATTCATTTCTGTACATTTGGGAATTTTATGTGAAGGAGAAAAAATTGCCAACATAGATTTCACATTGGGTTTTAATTGGTCATGCAAATTTGCTGTGTTGCCAACAGAAAGCTGCTTAATCTGTTTGTGAGAGAGAGAAATTATGTTTTTTAAAATTTAGTAGAAATTTTGCTAATGTGACTGCCATCTTTATTCTCTTTTTCTCTGTATTAGAAAAACTAAAGAATGTGGAACATGAAATGGACCAGATCAGTCAGGACATGAAACAAGCTCGAAAAAACCTGAATGAATTGTCCAAATGCTGTGGCCTGTGTTTGTGCCCATGTAACAGGTTGGCTAGAGCACATCTTTGATATGATAATGAGATATTTCATTGGCGTAAATACCCGGGGGACATGTCCGTCCCCCATCCCAGGGTTGTGTTATTTTTTAATCTAAAAAATTAAATTTCATAAAGATTTTATGAATACATGACTATATTTTTTTTAGTTCTGTAAAGCTGCACAGTAGCTATAGTGTAGAAACTGTGAAGTAAAAAAAAACATCTACATCTTTCCTCCTTATTAATTATGGCAAATGTTTTGGATGCTGGTTCCCAAAGGGATATGCTACTGATATCCTCACCAGGTTTTTAACTAGCTTAACCATCAAGAATTCCTTGGTCTACCAGCTCCACTGGAAATACTAAGCTGGTAGAGTGGCTTCATCAGACATGTTTTGTTGGTGAATTACTAGCTGTGCTGCACCACTAGATCGGCCTTAAACCACCACTAACCAGCATAAACCAATTTAGCAATGCTGGTCAAATCTGAATTTTTCAGCAAGAAAAATAAACTTAATTAGCAAATTTAGCGTAAATTTGCAATCCGTAACTTTTGGCGCTCTACCCGTTAATAAACAGTGGGTCTTGCGTAAGAACATTTTAGCCGAAGCTACCTATCTCTGTATATATCTGTGACGAATTGCGTAGGTACTGGGCTACTCCACATCAGTACCTGAACCAGTCCAAATACAAACACATATTATAGGTGTAGCAATTCAGGACAAGCCAAAAACACGGTTTGGAAAATGGATTCATGGTGTTCATAAATTTGTAATTTATTATACAACTTTTGTCAATTTTGAACACAAAAAAGTTACAGACTGCAGCTTTAAGGTTTTGCCTCAGTGCAAATTTGGATTTGAATGGATTCTCTTTCAGACTGGTGTCCTCCGAGAGTGACTGGAGAAAAAAACAAAGGAAAAAAGCGAAGGAAAACAAGCAGAAGGTGGTCTCCAGCCAACCGACTGCCATTTACAATGGGCAGGCTGTTTCTGCCGGGTCAGCGTCCCACACCGGCCCCTACATCAAGAGGTGAGGGGAAAACAGCACTGAGAGTGACAGAATCCAGGTTTATAGATGATGAAGTTATCTAGAGATTTGTGTTGTGTCATTGAAATAAAGGTGCTTCTAGGTTCTTCACAACAATGCCATGTAAGAACCATTTTTGGTTCCACAAATAAGTCATAGGTTCTTCACAGAACCATCTTTCTTACCTTTTTATAATCTGAAGAGCCTTCTTTCACCACATAGAACCTTTTGTGAAACAGAAAGGTTCTTTAGATGTTTAAGATTCTTTATGGAACCGTTTAGACAAAAAGGTTCTTCTATGGCCATCGTGAAGCACCTTTATTTTTAAGAGTGTATGTATACCCATATGTGACCTTAAATGTCTTAGCTGGAAAGTCAAGTGATGTGTCAATATCAGATGCCAACACATGAACATTGACCATTTTACTCAATCAGATGGTGAATTCCTGTCTATACAGCCAGTTCTTGACCTAGAATAAGCTACTCTCTTTGATAGCATTTAGCTATTATTAGAAAACATTGTTATTGAACTGCCACATAAAATAATTTTGGTGGCTGATCCATCTGCAATATGACTATTCTGTTTATAATTAAGACATTCTTTATGCTTTATTGATATTTCTGCTTTCCTGAAGAGTAACAAATGATGCACGAGAAGATGAGATGGAGGACAATCTGGATCAGGTGGGCAGCATCATCGGGAATCTCAAGAATTTGGCCTTGGATATGGGCAATGAGATTGACAAACAGAACAAACGCATTGACCGCATCACTGATAAGGTTCTACAACTAGGCTCCTAATGAAATACAACTCTGAAAATAACAATAATTAAAATTAACAGTACATTATTATTTTTAAACAATTCAATTATTAATGCAAAAATTCAATTATTAAATAAACATATTATTTTTATTTCTCAGACTGATGCGACTAACGATGACATTGATGAAGCCAACAAGCAAGCCAACAATCTTAAAGGACACTGACAGTATCACTCAGGAACCTGATTGTTTGATCTCTCTCTCACGCTCTCCATAGATGTAATAGTTTTATATTGTACAAACTGTATGTGTTACCTACACCTTACAGGAAACGTTCCAGCTTTCATCTTTTTCATGGACAGTTTTACTTTACTGACTCTTGGGACTGAGTATTACATAGTAGCCTAGTTATATGAATCATTTTAGGCCTCAGGAACTAGCACAGTGCCTTTGTTTCAACTCCCTTGGATACTTTCAGTCTGCTGTTTAGGAGACAGCTGAGGAGGGTCCGCATACAGTGTGCTGTGAATCCTGAAGGAAGTCTGACAAATGTAATGATACATTGGCTGTAACAAAAAAAAAAAAAATTAAAAAAAAAATAAAATAATAATAATAATATATATATATATATTAAATCTGAGTAAAATGGTCTGCATACAAGAAGCACATAGGACACAGAGGATTCCCTTTATCTCCAATTTAGTTCTCTGTTGTAAGATATTATCAGAAATGTGCCTGACATATGTTTTGTTGGTATAAATTTTGTTTTTTTTCAGTGAAATACACCCAGGTTATTTGATGCTAAAGCTTGACATTTGTTGGAAAATTAAAATGACAGCTCAGGGTATTTTCCAATGTAGGTCAAATGTATCCAGCTCCGTTTGTGAAACCTCACTTCCTGTTATTGGTTGCCCTGCCCACAAGGCAGAAGATTTAATATCTGTCATTATCTAGCAATTTCAGATACGAAACTCTATCAGCATACAAGTTCACAGACAAGATTATAAGGAATATAAAACTTCAGAATCTAAAAGCTCTGCTCTGGAGTAAATATCAGAGGTGTGTTTTGCGGTGGGATATGGTTAAGGTGTGGGAAAGTACCTACAACAGCACCTTCCTGACTTAGTCACTAATGAGCAGTTATGTAAATATGCCGTTTCTCCTTTTGTGTACCACAACTCTTTCTGAGGGATTTTTGAGATGTAAAGAGGAAACATTAACATGTAAAACTGAATGATCACAACACTCAGAACTCTGGAGTATCTTGAGAGTAAGTTCACATATAAATATATACACGCACACACATACTTACATGAGCTAAGTGTTAAATATTATAGATGTAGCTAAATATTTAAATATAATTTTAGTCAAACCCCACTTTTACTGCTGTTTATAATCGCTTAGTAGTGTGATCTGAATGAAGCTGAACTGGTTGTTTGTTAGTAAGCTAGGAACCATTAAGGTTAACTGTACCATGATATGCTACCATTCAATTATTATAATTTCTGATTGGCAGGGAAATAATTTTTTTTTTCAATCTTTGTTTTCATGCAATTGTATCATTTTTGACTTACCGTCTTTTAAAGAGTGTATGTAAAATCCCAGTTCAGCAGAATGGCTGAATCATTGGAGGAGATGACAACTAAAGCCAACCATGTAACAAATGAGGTAAGTTTCTTATCTAATGGGATAATAAAATTGATCCTTCTTGTTCTTTTATTAGTTGATGTTTTCAAGTTCCTGTAAAATCTGCCAGAGCCCTGCAAAGTGACTTCCAGCAGGCCACAAATGTGCATGTGTCTGCTCAAACGGTCAGAAACAGACTCCATGAGGGTGGTATGAGGGCCAGAAGTCCACAAGTGGGGGTTGTGTATACACCTTGTGAGCCGGTGCGGCTGGCCTTGGGTTCCTCCTAATGGAAGACAATGCTAGGGCTGGGTGATTTAATCATAGATTAATTCATGCGCATTTTGTCAGTAAAGCCGGTTTTTGAGTAGCGGTAAATCAGCTGTTTTTAAAATGTGTGGCAGTTGATACACAAAGCCGTTAATCACTGATGAGCTACACAATATCGTCTTTAGAATCAGAAGCGATTCATTTCCGATTTTGAACGCGTAATTCTGTAGCTTGTCAGTGATCTATGGCTCTGTGTATCAACTGCTGCTGATTGAATTAAAAACCGCTGATTGAGATTTACCGCTAATCAAAAATCCCGGCTTTACTGACAAAATGTGCATCAATTAATCGACGATTAATTGACTAGACAATGCTAGACCTCATGTGGCTGGAGTGTGTCAGCAGCTCCTGCAAGATGAATGCATTGATGCTATGGACTGGTCCCCAGACCTTGTCTCGCTCCATCCACCAACACCACGGTGCACCACAGACTGTCCAGGAGTTGACAGATGCTTTATTCCATATCTGGGAGGAGATCCCTCAGAAGACCACCTCATCAGGAGCAGGCCCAGGCATTGTAGGGATGTTATACAGGCACGTGGAGGCCACACACACTCCTGGGCCTCATTTTGACTTGTTTTAGGACATTACATCAAAGTTGGACTGAAGTGTATTTTTTACGCTTTAAATTTGAGTGTGACTCCAATTCCAGACCTTCACGGGTTGATAAATTTGATTTCCATTGATAATTTTTGTGTAATTTTGTTGTCAGCACATTCAACTATGTAAAGAACAATGCATTTAATAAGAATATTTCATTCATTCAGATCTAGGATGTGTTATTTTAGTGCTCCCTTTACTAGTTAGCATCTAGCCTTTTTCTTGTAGAATATAATTCTGATGATGAATTGGGAGAGATAAACAAAGTATTACACAATTACTTTATTTTCGTCATCGTATGGTGTAAACAAGCTTCCATAAATATTTAACATTAATGTTTGACTAACTGTCTTTCTACTTGTTTTCAGTCACTTGAAAGCACCAGACGCATGGTACAAATGACAAATGACGTAAGAGGTCTTTTTTTTATCCAGTTTAACCAATGACACGAGTACTCCTTAAAACATGAAGAAAACATATGCTAAAATGATTCATATAACTAATCGTTATTTAATACTTTGTATACTTCAAATCCATTAATATAATGTATGTTTGACATATCACTTAAAACCTACTATCACTTAAAACCTACTGATGTTTAAAAAAAAAAATCAATAATTTCTTTACTACACAAAGCACATTTCTTAATATTATTGTTGTGTATTGCATTTTACATGTTGTACATTTTGTCCCTACGGCACCCCTTACTGTTCCCCTGTTCTATAGCGCATGCGCAGTGTGCGTTGAATGTCACATGTGTACAAGTGGACGCATAGTAAAGGATGACATGGATTAGACCAGCTCGTATTACTGTCTTGATTTAAAACTCAGCACATGTTCATCTAATAAGGATGTAACAAAACTGGCGACGAGGATAAAAAAAAAATTAAAAAAAAGCTCTTTTACCTTCCGCGATACGGCCAAAGGTAGCGTCATTCTGTTGACAGTGACTGCATACGATTACGCACGTTCGTCGGAAGCTACAGGCTAAACGCGTACGCACGGAGAAAAGTGCAAAACAAGAAAAGAAAAAAAAAAAGACGAAGGCTGCACTTCACAAAGACGGTACAATCCGATGCGAGAGGGAAGAGTTTGCTACAAAAGAGTGAGTAAAAAAAAATAAAGAAAGAAAGAAAATACACTGATACACAGACCAGAATGGCGGGTCTAGTGGGGCAAATTGGACCATATGATGAAGCTGTCGAGCAATGGAGCTCGTATACTGAGCGGTTTGATTATTTTGTCAAGGCTAACGGAATTAAAGATGAAGTTTTAGTACCAACATTCCTCAGTGTAATGGGCAGCAAGACGTATAATCTACTAAGGAGCCTGGTTCAGCCCAATAAGCCTGGTGATGGCTTATTTAAAGATATTGTAGCATTGCTCCAAGAACATTATGCACCAAAACCCCTCATCATTGCTGAGAGATTTCGGTTTCATAAACGTAATCAGTTGGAGGGAGAATCGATTGCACAATTTGTTGCCGTTTTGAAGCGTCTGTCGGAACACTGCGAATTTGGCCCAACGCTAAATGACACAATAAGAGACAGACTTGTCTGTGGGCTGCGTAGTGAGACAATTCAGAAACGACTCCTATGCGAAAGTAATCTTACGTTGGAGCGAGCAATAGAAATCAGTGTATCCATGGAAATGGCTGCAAAAGAGGCGCAAGAGTTAAGCGTATCCAGTCAAGTCCACAAAGTATACGGAGAGAAAACAAAACTAGATGTCAAGAAAGCATGTTACCGCTGTGGAAAGAGCGGTCATTTGGCACAGGAATGCTGGTTCAAAGACAAAGACTGCAGAAACTGTGGGAAAAAAGGGCACATTGAACGTGCATGTCAAAACAAAAAGATGACTGTAAATGAGAAAGTAAATCCAACTAAACATCTGGAACAAAGGAAAGGTTATGGCAGGAAAAATAAAAATAAACGTGTAAATCAAGTGAAATATACAGAAAAAGATGAGGATGAATCGGATGAAAATGAGTTTTCATATGTTATGTCAGTGTCTTCAAATTCTGATGGCTACTGGGTGACACCATTGTTGGAAGGGGAGGCCGTGCCTATGCAAGTGGACACAGGCTCAGCTGTTTCGCTTGTGGCAGAGTCAACTTACCTGGAGAAATGGTCACACCTCTGTCCCAAGGAAGCGAACTTGACCCTGAAATCATACACAGGAGAGCTGGTACCTCTGTCGGGGGTTGTGGATGTGACAGTGGAGTTAAACAAACAGAAGGTAAAATTACCACTGTATATTGTGAAAGGCAGTAGTCACACAGCTTTGATGGGCCGAGCATGGCTAGAGAAAATTAAGTTAAACTGGCAGGAAGTTCACTTAGTGGCGAAAGAGTCTACCAGTTTGCAAAACATCCTGAGGAAACATGCAGAGGTGTTTGGTGATGAACTTGGAAATATGAAAGACATTATGGTAAAACTGGCCATTAAACCGGACAGTAACCCAAAGTGCCTAAAAGTGCGTCCTGTTCCTTATGCGATTAAGCCAAAAGTGGAAACCGAACTAGACCGCCTGGAGGAAACTGGAGTACTTAAGAAAGTGAGTGTGAGTGAGTGGGCCACACCCATTGTTCCTATATTAAAAAAGGATGGAACAGTCCGAATTTGTGGTGATTTTAAGGTTACTGTCAACCCTGTTTTAACTGTAGAACAGTACCCCCTGCCATTAATCGAAGATCTTTTTGCTGGATTATCAGGCGGCCAGAAATTCAGCAAAATAGACTTATGTCATGCTTACCTTCAAATGCAGGTAGATCCTGTTTCCCAAGAACTGCTGACCATCGTGACACACAAGGGCCTATATAGATATCAGCGGTTACCTTTTGGGATAACTTCAGCTCCAGCATTGTTCCAGCGTGCCATGGACCAAATCTTGAGTGGCTTGAATGGAGTACAGTGTTATCTCGATGACCTGTTGATCACAGGAAAAGATGATGAGGATCATCTCAGGAATTTGAGTGCGACACTGCAGCGGTTAAAGGAGTATGGCCTCAGAGTAAAGAAAGACAAATGTGACTTCTTTCAACCCACCATTGAATATCTGGGGCACGTAATTGACCGCGCTGGTCTCCACACAGCGCCATCGAAGGTAAAAGCTATTGTGGATGCACCATCTCCAAATAACGTAAGCCAGCTGAGATCATTCTTAGGGTTACTGACATATTATGCAAAGTTCATGCCAAACCTGGCCAGCAGGCTTCGTCCCTTACATGAACTGCTGAACAAGTCCAAACAATGGAAATGGTCTGACAGATGTGAGAAGGCATTCAGGGATGTGAAATGTATATTAACACAATCCAAGGTCCTCACACATTACAATCCTTCACTACCAATACAGCTTGCATGTGATGCTTCGCCATACGGTGTCGGCGCAGTACTTTCGCATATCATGCCAACTGGTGAAGACAGGCCAATCGCTTTTGCATCAAGAACCCTGAACTCAGCAGAGAGTAATTATGCCCAAATTGAGCGAGAAGCTTTAGCCATTGTATTTGGTGTTAAGAAATTTCACCAGTACTTGTTCGGGCGCAGATTTACTCTACTAACTGACCACAGACCACTTACCTCTATTTTTGGTCCCCAAACGGGCATTCCCTCATTGGCGGCGAATCGCATGCAGCGCTGGGCTCTGTTGTTGTCAGCACATCAGTATGACATCAAGTACCGGAGAGCTGAGCAGCACTGTAACGCAGACGGACTGTCCAGGCTGCCTCTGCCGGACACACCACCAGAAGGCAGTCAAGCTGACATCTTTTACTTTAAGCAAGTGCAAAGTGCGCCTGTCACTGCAGCTCAAGTAAAGCGATTCACCAGAACTGACCCGGTTTTGTCAGAAGTTTTGGCCTGGGTCTCTCATGGAAAGAGAGGAGAGTTGACAGATAACTCCAGACCTTATCTGGCCCGACGAAATGAGCTGACGGTTCAATCTGGCTGCCTATTATGGGGTTATCGGGTCGTTATACCTTTTCCGCTAAGGAACCTTTTGCTGAATGAACTTCATGCAGGCCATGCAGGTGTAGTGAGAATGAAAGAGATGGCACGCAGCTACTTCTGGTGGCCTGGCATTGATGCAGAGATTGAAGAGGTAGCAAGGGGTTGTCCCGATTGTCAGAATGTAAGAAACATGCCTCAGATAGCCCCCTTGCACCCATGGGATTTCCCAGAAGAGCCATGGCAAAGAATTCACATTGACTTTGCAGGGCCAACGGAGAGCCACATGTTTCTGGTAATTGTTGACGCTCACAGCAAATGGCCAGAGGTAGCTGTTATGAACAGCACGTCTTCTGAGAAAACCATTGAAGAGCTTAGATCTGTGTTCAGTCGTTTTGGGATACCTCAACAGCTCGTAAGCGATAATGGCCCACAATTTGTGTCTGAAGAGTTTCAGTCTTTCTTGTGCTTGAATGGAATTCAACACATCAGATCTGCACCTTACCACCCTTCCACAAATGGCCTGGCAGAACGGTTTGTTCAGACTCTGAAAAAGGCCCTAAAGACATCACAGGGTAAGGGTTCCCTAAACCAGCGGTTAAACACTTTTCTGTTGTCCTATAGGAACACACCACATGCAGTTACTAAGGTTTCCCCAGCTACTGCACTGCTGAAACGACAACTACGCAGCAGACTGGACCTGCTGAGACCAACGGGAACCAAGCAGATTGTCTTGTCACAACAGCAGAAGCAGGTGGAGAGGCGATGTAAGGCGAAGTTCAGAAGTTACAACAGAGGTGACCGCGTACTTGCTCGTAATTATGGGAAGGGAACGAAATGGGTACCTGCAACCATTCTTGCACAAACTGGCCCTGTTTCGTACACCGTTGAAACTAAAGACAATCAGACATGGAGGAGACATGTTGACCAGTTATTGTCTTCAGCAATCTCTGGTAATGGCCCCTGTGATTTGGAGGTTCAACAGCAAGGCGGGTCTCACATCAACCTGGGTAAGGATGTGTATCCAGAAATCTTGTCCACACCACCTTCTACTGAACCTTGGGTAGGCGTTCCTCCGGAGAATCAATCTCCTACACCAGCTATACCAGTGACTGTGACAGAGACGCTAGTGAAAACACCACCTGTGTCTCCTTTTCATCGTTATCCTACTAGAACGCGGAAACAACCCCAAAGACTGGATCTCTAGTTAGTGGCTAACCCATGTCGCTGGGGCAGAATAATCCCCAGGGTTCAGCCAGGGAAACGAGGTAGTCTACCCTCTTTCCCTAGTGTTAGAAGTTATATATACATATATATATATGTAGGTAAAAGTTTTGTTCTATTGTTAATGTTCATTACAAAACATATGTATGATGTCCAAACTCTTAGTTGATAGAGTTGATGTTTAAAGTAAAAGGGGAGGAATATGTTGTGTATTGCATTTTACATGTTGTACATTTTGTCCCTACGGCACCCCTTACTGTTCCCCTGTTCTATAGCGCATGCGCAGTGTGCGTTGAATGTCACATGTGTACAAGTGGACGCATAGTAAAGGATGACATGGATTAGACCAGCTCGTATTACTGTCTTGATTTAAAACTCAGCACATGTTCATCTAATAAGGATGTAACAA
>JAUCMT010000036.1:13119618-13129685 GCA_032357475.1 Enteromius thamalakanensis
AGCACCAGACGCATGGTACAAATGACAAATGACGTAAGAGGTCTTTTTTTTTATCCAGTTGACACGAGTACTCCTTAAAACATGAAGAAAACATATGCTAAAATAATTCATACTAATCAAAAAAATAACTAATCGTTATTTAATACTTTGTATACTTCAAATCCATTAACATAATGTATGTTTGACATATCACTTAAAACCTACTGATGTTTAAAAAAAAAATCAATAATTTCTTTACTACACAAAGCACATTTCTTAATATTATGCCTAAATAGTTTTTTTCAATATCACTAATAATAAGGACTGTATCATCATCTCTGTATAATATCAGTTTTTAAATGTAGTTTATAAACAAATTTCGTGAGAATGCGCGTAAGAAAATCTAATCAGCTGTTACCAATCTTTCAATCAGCACCGGCCCCACCGTAAGCAAATCAAGTCACTATTCCAGTTTCCCTCCCTTCCGCATCTCGTTTTTTGCATTTACCTCCGCCTCCCCTTCTCCGCCGCTCGCTCCTTCCACAGGGGGGCACACCGGGGTCGAGCCGGACCCCGAGCCACGCCCTCACCGAACCCCCGGCTCTCCCCCGACAGCTCGCCAAACACGCTTATACTATCATTGAGGAAGCGCGAGCCCGTGAAATACAACATATTTCAAGTGTATCTGAAGTATACTAACAATTGATGTGTTTTATCACAATCAACCAGTATATTTTTAGTTGGACTTCAGCACTGCTTCCACACAATGAAAGTGCAGACTTTTAGTAGGCTATACCAGATAAGTATATACTAAAATGCAATTGCAGATTATCTTTATGAGTCACATGTATATAATATGTGTATATATATTTTTATATACTTTTAAGCTGAATTTGAATGTGTGTATTTTTTTACAGAGTTTGAACAAAGGGGTCAAAACTATGACTATGCTAGAAGAGCAGGGAGGTGAGTATTTGATCGCAGTCTTGATTTCTGATGTCTACCACAATTTGAAGGCCTCTCACACACTGTAGATCTTTATGGATATTTTTCAGGGTACCAAGGAGAGTAACTAGTTAACTTTTTTTTAATTTATAGTGAATGATTGCAACGAACACAGTCTGGGTTTTTAATAAATGTATCCTGGCTTGATAATGCTGTTGGATGGTGACCATGATTTTAATTGGATATATCTATAAGTACTCTGTACGAGGCCAGGAATGGCTTCTTGGCTGACTTCTAACTCAACATATGATGTCAGCTGCATCATACCACGAGTCAGAGGTCAGCCAAGATGAGGTTAAATACAGTTTTAAAATCATAAGATATAGTTTAATAACTCTTTGCACAGACAAGAAACACTGCGATTTAATAATTCTTTGCACAGACAAGAAACACTGCGATATAACAATGCCTTCAAAAAAACTTTCATATTAAAAAATGTAAGTATTTACAAAAACCCAAATAGAAAATAGAAAAGAGTTATCGAATAAACGTGTTCTATTCTGTGTACTAAACACCTAAAACACTGGTGTCTCATATTTTTCAGCAGTCAATGTCATTTGGAAAAGAAATCAATCAAATCTATGTGAACATATTCAGATGTAACCCCTTTGTAATCTCAGTAATTTGAACTGATTACAATTATTTTGTAATTAAATTACGTAATTACTCCTCAACGCTAATACTATACACTTGCCTGCATGTGAAATTAAGCTGGAAGTTTGCTAATGCGACCATCCCACACTTTTCTTCTTCTCTTTTTTTTTCCTTTATTTTTAGAAACACTACAAAATGTGGAACGGGAAATGAACCAGATCAAGCAGGACATGAAACAAGCTCGAGAAAACCTGAATGAATTGTCCAAATGCTGCGGCCTGTGTTTGTGCCCATGTAACAGGTTGGCTTCTGTATGACAATGAATTATATCTGAAGTAGTTCACCTAACAGCCTTAAAACAACATTTACCAGCATAAACCATTGGCCATGCTGGTCCAATATCAACCTTTCAGCAAGGAAAATACTAAATTGGTTCATTTACTTTCAACGTTTCCACCTCAGTGCTTTTATTTGATGTAATTCTTTGGATTTTAATGGATTGTTTTATAGACTGAAGTCCACCGAGAGTGACTGGAGAAGAAAGCTGGTCAGGGAACTAAAGCAAAGCAAGCACAAGGTGGTCTCCGGCCAACCAACTGCTGTTAGTAATGGGCAGGCTGTTTCTGCTGGATCAGCGGCCCTCGCCGGCCCCTACATCAAGAGGTGAGGGGAAAACAGCACTGAGATTGACAGAATCCAGCTCTCATAGCTGGAGATTAACAGGTTGCTATTATGAATTACCATATGGCACAAGCCTTAAATCTCTTAGCTTGAAAATCAAGTAATGCCATTTTGTTTCTGCAAGAATAACAAATGATGAACAAGAAGAACAGATGGAAGAGAATCTAAGTCAGGTGGTCCAACACATTGGGATTTTAAAGAACATGGCACTGGACTTGAGCAGCAAGATTGAAGATCAAATCCAAATAATCGATCATGTCAATAATGAGGTACAGTTCATTTACTTCACCGAGGCATGGTGTATTTTGACTCTGTCTATAGTAGCAATACACACCTTAATGGCAACTTCTATTTTTCACACTGCAATTTTGTAGGTTTTAGTTTATTATTTACTTTGTTATTATCATAATTTTTTGCCAGATTACAACTATAACAAGTGAAGTTGCTGTTGCGGAAAAACAAGCCAGGAAACACAAATAAGAGAAATACAGAGAGGACCACCAAAAATTTAAGTAAGCATGAAATTCAAATTGGAGGCAAAAAAAAAGTGGAGGCAAGCTATTTATTTTAGCTATATTTAAATAAACAAATTGAGTTAAAAGTTAGTAAACTATGTTTGCTTATTAAACTGTTGCTAAATTACTGCAACAAAAGAAGACGTTAATGTGAACAATTTTTGTTGTTGTTGTTTTTTCCATAATCCATTTCACTCAGATGTACATCAACATACGGAAGTAAAGATCTTCTATTACCATTTCATTGTGACTTTAACATTTTTGGTGCCAAAAGTTCCTTTTTGTTTGTTGCCATTATTATCTAATGTGTGTAAGTTGCAGGACAGAGCTGATGCCTTTAGTAATATGCTTAATGAGGCTTTTGCTAAGCTTTTGATTGAAGTACTAATGTCTAATATTCTCTGGACAAAAGGAGAAGTGTCCATATGATGGGTCAGCTCCGCATGCACATTATAAATAAGCTAATGCATCAAAAAAATGTCAATAAATGAATCTCTTTGTTAATCAACCAAACTGTCATAATGATTATGTAAAAAAATTATAATTTTCTCAAGTTGTACTGTTAATTTTATAGGCCCGGTCCTTTTAAATGACCAGCAGAGGTTGCTGTTAGACTGTTAGACTGAAATCCAACCACAGCACCAGAGTGCTTTCTAAGATGGAGGCCTGAAGAAGAATGTGGCTTATTCTCTGCCTGTGTGAGATAATTAATTCAAAACTGATCATAAAGTATGAAAGCAGAATAAAACATTTCATTTGTGTTCCCAAATGGAGACAACTGCAGTAAAGGAAAGCTGTTTTATTACCACTGGAATTAGCTGATATGTTTATTATATGAATATTTACATTTTTACAGTAGTAGAGCCCTCTAGCCAAGGGTCTTGTTTGTGTACTTTCTTCTAATTTATGTACCACTGTTTAGTATTATTTAACAGTATTTAAATGGATTTATTCTATTTTGCCTTACATTCCTACTACTCCAATGTTATAATGTTATATGTGTTTTTCTCATCACATGAGAGATTTTTCTAGTTAGATGTTTTTAGTGGTTTTATTTGGCCAACCACGTTACTTTCTGTGGCTAAGAGCAGCAGAGCATGCTTCTGTCTTAACTCTATATCATGCAGCCTAACATTCTAAACTGACACCTATGATATGTAGTTATAATTAGACCAACATCAAAACTGGGACAGCAGTCCAATGAACAACATGTTTATCTTGAGTAAAATTAATCTTGTAACACAATATTTACATTTACAGTACATTTTTGTTGTAAAAAACAGTTATAAATACAGCCAAAACAGGATTGACCAACATGCAGCGTAAAGCAGTGTGTCAGACTTTCTTCTCTTCTTGTGACAACCAGGGCCGGGGCCCTGAGAAATTTCAAGGAGGCCTCAAGATGAATAATGATTTAAATGAAAACCAAATAATAAAAAATAAGCTCACGTTTTAATGCGTGCACTCATCAACTCTAATCTTTCATGAAGAACCAAAACCTATATGTATAAGATCCCTTAAAATGTATATTCCAGACCTGGAAGTGTCATGTAAACTTGTATAATGGATATAAATTGTTACATTTTCTTGCATCAGTCACTAATATATGTTTGCTGTTTGTGGTATAAAAAGAAAAATATAATATATATATATATAAAATAAAATTAAAATTATATATATATATATATATACATACATACTGTGACGGCCACTGATCAGCGCCGCCCTGGTAATCAACAGTCATCACCTGGAAATCATCTGCCCGGGCCAATAGATCACAGCCGGACCCACATAAAAGGGACAACAAACCAGGAAGAAGTTGAGCAATGACTCTGGCACGATTATCTCCGGCAGCTGACCGAGATCAGCGTGAGACAACAGCAGTTTTTTGAGCACCTGGCAGAGCGCCAGGGAAAGTTGGAAGAGCGCCTCGCGGAGATGCACTTCTCGGCCGCACAAACTATGCCGCTTCTGGATCCCCGTGCCGCCTACTGCCAAAGCTGACAGCGGACGACGACGTCGAAAGTTATCTCCATATGTTTGGCGCCATTACTCGAGCGAGAGCGAGCCTACTTCGCTCTTCCCGCCTCAGCCGTCAACAGCTACGATCACCTTCGTGAAGAGATCCTGGCCCAGATGGGGCTATCTTCTACCACCGCGGCTCAAATGTTCCATGACTGGGAATATAAAGTTCAGATTCCAGCTCGAGCCCAGGCCGCCGAACTTAAACGCCTGGCCGAGCACTGGTTATTGAATAGCAACACCACCCCCAGCCGGATCATCGAGAAGGTGGTCGTAGATAAAATGCTGCCCTCTGCCACGCTCAATTCGCCAGGCTGCCGGGATGAGGGGTCCCCAGACCATCGGCAAGCTGTGGAGCTCGCCGATGCAGCCTTCCACCGGGACACAGGGGAGAGAGCACCGTCATATCCCCAGAGGGTGGTCCAGGAGCGGTGCTCACCAGAGGGCACCCGGCCCACAGTACAAAGGCCTGTAAGTCCCCGGGATGACCCCATGCCGACCGACCCACCAACAGCGGCAGCCAAGAAGTGGATGGCGGGCTGTGCTGTGCACCGAGGAGTGCCCAGAGAGGCGCCACGAGTCTCTGTGGAGTTGCAGGGTAGACCGTCTGGTCTGAAGACGTCGACGCCGGCCATCCCAGGGACCCCGACCAGCCTTCGCCACATCAGACAGTGGGAGAGACGGTGAGGCCCCCTCTCGTGGCACTAATGTCTATTTTGATGTCGCGGGAGGGGGAGCCTTTGGAGTGGCACAAAGAAAGGTTGAAGCATTGCTGGAAGCAGGTTCGAAAGATTGATGAGAAGGAGATACATCCGGCCCCTCACCCTCTCCCGCACTTCATCGTCCAGGCCTCTTGTACTGTGTGGCCCAGAGAAGGGGGAGGAAAAATGGCTCCTGGTGGTGCCCCGCAGCAAGACGGAGACGGTCCTAGAACTTGCTCATTCCCACCCGATGGCAGGGCACCTGGGGGCCGACAACACCACACAAAGGATCAGAGACTGGCCAGGCCTCGAGGCAGAGGTCAAGAGGTTTTGCGCAGCATGCCCCGTCTGCCAGCTGACTACACCCAAGAAACCTCCCTCCAGTCCTCTCATCCCTCTCCCCATCATCGGGGTGTCCTTTGAGCGGATCAGTATGGATCTCGTGGGGCCGCTGCTGTAGTCCAGCCGGGGTCACGAGCACATCCTGGTTATTGTCGACTACGCGACTAGATACCCAGAAGCCATCCCTCTCCACAAGGCCACATCTAAAGCGATCGCACAGGAGCTGTTTCTGCTGGCTAGTTGCGTAGGGATACCATCAGAGATCCTGACTGACCAGGGGACCCCCTTCATGTCCCGGCTAATGGCTGACCTGTGCTGGCTGCTGAAAATCGACCAGATTTGAACCTCAGCATACCACACCCAGACGGACGGACTGGTCGAACGCTTCAACAAAACCCTCAAACAAATGCTCCGGCAGGTGGCGTCCGAAGACAAAAAGGATTGGGACCAGCTCCTCCCATATGTGTTGGATGGATCCCCACCTCTCGGCCGCCCAGAAAGCGGAGCTGATGCACCTGGTCAGTCAGTACCAGGATGTGTTTTCAGAGACCCCAGGGCATGCAGAAGTCCTCCAGCACCACATCATCACCGATCCAGGTGTCATCGTCCGGCAGCGGCCCTACCGAATCCCAGAGGCCCGTCGGCAAGCTGTGGAGGCACAACAAATGTTCAAGCTGGGGGTAATTGAACCATCCCGGAGTCCCTGGTCCAGCCCGATTGTCCTGGTCCCAAAGCCAGACGGAACCCTAAGATTCTGTAATGACTATCGACGCCTCAATGAAGTCTCCCAATTTGACGGCTATCCCATGCCCCGAGTGGATGAGCTGCTGGAACGGTTGGGAAGGGCATGGTACATCACGACGCTGGACCTAACCAAAGGGTTCTGGCAGGTACCGCTCGCTGAAGATGCCAAACAAAATTCGGTACGAGCCTTTTTGGGTTTGGCGGGGTATTACCGTTGTTTTATCCCCAGCTTTTCCTCCATAGCTGCCCCCGTGTCAGACCTGACCAGGAATGGGCAATCTGAGCAGATCCAATGGACAGACGCCACCGAGAGAGCCTTCCAGGCCCTAAAGAAGGCCCTGACCGCCAAGACGGTCCTCCAGGCCCCGGACTTCAACCGCCCCTTCCTGGTGCAGATCGATGCCTCCGATTCGGGACTAGGAGCCGTACTCTCCCAGGAATATCGGGGAGAGGAGCATCCGGTCGTCTACATCAGCCGTAAGCTGACTCCAGCTGAGAAGAACAATGCAGCCGTGGAGAAAGAGGCCCTCGCCGTCAAGTGGGCAGTCCTGGAGCTCAGGCATTACCTCCTTGGCCAAAATTCACTCTGTTTACAGACCACGCACCGCTCCAGTGGATTGCCCGGGCCAAGGATACCAATACCGGGTTAACAGATGGTTCCTTATGCTCCAGGACTTCCACTTTGACATGCGACATCGAGCAGGATCCAGCAATGCCAATGTGAATGGCCTCTCCCGGCTTGGGTCAGCTTATGCAGGTCTGTTAGGGGTCACAGCCACCGATCAGTGCCGCCCTGGCAATCAACAGTCATCACCTGGAACTCATCTGCCCGGGCCAATCGATCACGGCCAGACCCACATAAAAGGGACAACAAACCAGTAAGAAGTTGAGTAACGACTCCATTAACTGAATGCTGGTCAATGCTCTCTCTAGCGCCAGGGATTACAATACATATACATATATAATATATTTAATTATTTCAAAATATTACTACTATAACAAAAAAACAAAAATAAATAAATAAAAATACTTTGCTTTGTCATTCCATCAGAAGTACAACAAACATATTTGGAGGCCTTTAAATATCATCTTTAATAATGTAGGTGCCTTGAAATCCAAAAAAGGTTGTGAACATCTGTGAACACTTAAATTGTGAACACTTAAATGTTAAAGCATTTGTATTTAAATTCACATTGACCATTACGCTTTTCCAATAGTATAACTTCCCCTGCGTTTATACTTTCTTAAAATAATGCTGCTGCAATTCTTTTGACGTTAATTTATAGAGTGCTTTTCACAATACCCATTATAGGAGATGTATGTTTTTACAATTAAGCGTCATTTGTGATCTTGACTATGTCAAAGTAATGTTCAAATGACTTCAAGTCTACCATTTGGGACAGGCGCGACACAAAAGTCTCTGGTGGTACGGCTGTAAATGTGTCAGCATTTCACAAATTGACCTAATGTATCCTCAAAACTTCTTGCCATGTATTAACAGAATTTGCAGTAAGAATCACTAAATAATCACTGCCAATGCATAGGCCAACAGTCTCGGGCCACTCAACAAACTAACTGTAAAATTGTACATATTACGATACAATTCCTCTATTTCTAATGTTACATTACGGAAACACTATTTTCTTATTTAATACTGCTTTGGTACTCTGTATTGGTAAAGGGGCTAATAAATATGACTTGAAATGTTAGCATGTATTCCTACTGTACTGGGTAAAGGATGGTAAGTTTAGAAATTACAGTGTATGAGCGTGAAAACACAGCTGTGTTCTTCCTGTCTGAATGCAGAGTGATTTGGGAAGTCTCATGCAATGTTTCTGCTGAAATGTAAGAGCCGAGTGGAAAGAGTGACTCAGTCTCCTGGATGTGAGGAGTGAGTCAGACCCCCTCCTTCTTTCTTCAAAATTCCACGGTAGTCATCAGTTGAACTGAACCCAGAACAGTGCCTGCATTTTGGCTCCCTCCCACCCCAAGAATCCACCTTTTTCTTGTTAGCACGACTCAGTTAAAAGGGACGCATCTACTGCATAACCCAGTTCTAAAGTGACAATCACTGAATTACCACAATGATATAAAGATACTTCACCATGGTGAGAGACAGAAAAGTTCTCATCTACAGAGCTGATACTTGGGTCAAGATGACGATTGTGACTTTTCTTTGAGATCACTCACTTGTGGAAGTCACACCTCGCTGACAGGAAGCATCTGCTGGCAAGCTCACAGGTTTGCAGTTACTCTTGTGAAGAACTTACAAACAAGCCCAGACCAATAAACAAATGGATTTTGTCATGCAAAACGTCAGCTTTCTACAAAAAATACATATATAAAATAATACAGCTTTCTATAAGAAATACATATATAGTATTACCTTGGTGCACATACTTCATGCTCCTTCCAAGCTCTCGAAATTAGAGGCAACTTGCCTGCAAATGCAAACAGAAACTTTAAAAGTGCATTAAACTTGGCAGCATCACAAATATGTTCCTCCTCCTGAAGGCTCTCTGACAGTCTGTGTTAGGTTAACGTTCTCCATCAATGTCGGCTCTTTGCAAATATTATGGGTCCAGCGATTAGGAGCATCAAAAAGGTATGGCATGCCAAAACTAACCATATGGTGGACTGCAGACCTTATGGAACCTCTTTTGGGGCTCCTGGGCATCTGGAGCTGTTTAACTTCAGATACTTTCAGACTCTGCGGGGGAGAAAGGGGGGGAAAGTTTAGCATTCACAGCTCTGTTTCTGTGGTAAACATCTGCAGACATTGTTTATGCTGCATTAACTATGAATGCGAGACAGAGACGAGGAAAGAATGAGAGTGTAGACTATTAGTGTGTACGGTTTATTTAGCTCAACCATGTGTGTGTGAGAGTGTTAGGGGGTGGTAAGGGGTTGGCTGACCACCCTGGACAGCCCCTTCCTGAATACATTGCTGACAGGAAGTATAGAAAGAAAAGGAGAAAAAGAGACGTGAACTATTCTGTTTCTCCTTTTTGTGTTTTCTGCATTTTTTATGATTTCGCCCACCCTTGTCTGCAAAAAGAATACTAAATTCGGAAAACGCGCCATAGAGAAACACACAAAGCGTGAAGCAAGACTATGGAGGACAACTTTTTCAGCGTTCTGGGGTGCTTTATGAGGGATTATTTGTGACGCCAAGGGAAGAATGTTGAGCGTGAGGAGTGAATGATGAAAACAGCTGTTGAGACTCACAAGACGGAGCATCCTGAGAGTAAGTAGACAGATACATAAACATCCTCTGAATATACAGCCTCAATCTAATCTCACTGGGTAGAAAATGTATGTAAGTCGTGAATTTATGGTTACTTTTTTGAAAGAGTTTCAATACAAGGCAGGATGAACAGTAGCATCTAGAAAGTTGGAAGATTTTACTTAATAGATAGATAGATAGATAGATAGATAGATAGATAGATAGATAGATAGATAGATAGATAGATAGATAGATAGA